>CABHPH010101176.1:0-56268 GCA_902168325.1 Peromyscus nudipes
TTTTTTTTTTTCAGTCTTGCAACAAGGTAAACTGTGTCTGTAACTAGTAGAAGTTGTAGGAGAGTGAGGCCTGTGGCCTGATTTTTACATATGAAGAGTACTGAGAAGGCAGCTGAAATCTTGGGAAAAGAGTTGGTACTTGCTGCTGTTAAAGCTACAGTCAGTCAATATCTTCAGAAATCTGAGAAGGATAAATTATTAATGGAAATATAATCTAAATGGTCTATGTATCAATTATAATGACAAAGACCCATTACATGGATGGATTACCTGAGATCCATGTGGTCTCCACAGTTTCACTGGGGTCTTGAGCTGTCATAATGAGCAGCATAGGCCTTTGGCTGCCAGATTCAGGTCTGAAAATTTTCTATAGAGGAGTAATGTGGGGGTCTGACCTTACTTTGATTGGGCAATGTAGGGCAATGAAGCCCAAAGTGGCCAAAGTTTGAACGGGTTCCTGGCAGCAGATAAGGCATGGGTTAGTTTTGCCCAGTGATTAGTGTTACCACAAGCCAGGATGAGTTGCTGTGTCCCATCTGCCGATATAAGCAGGTAAATGTTCCTGTCTGACAGCCTGGAACTCTTGTGCATTACCCAGAACTAGGTATGTGCTATTATTAAAATGAGTTTCCCTTCATTACTCTCTAAGTTTGAGGAGTGATTTTTGTTGTTGAAAATCAGGAGCGAAACACTAAGATATTGCAAGACTAAAGTTTATTAATGGCCAAGCCATATTTTCAGTCTTGCGTAATGGGAGAACAAAAACAACCCTAGCCGGGCAGTGGTAACACACACCTTTAATCCCAGCACTCAGGAGGCAGAACCAGGAGGATCTCTCTGAGTTCAAGGCCAGCCTGGTCTACAGAGTGAGATCCAGGACAGGCACCTAAACTACACAGAGAAACCCTGTCTCAAAAACCAAAACAAACAAACAAACAAACAAACAAACAAACAAACAAAAAAACCCAAGGTCAAGACAGAGTAATCTCTTTGTACTATGCAAACAAGTGATTAAAAGTGGAAATTTCCAGTTATTTTTGTGATTATGGGAAAGGTACATTGTTGTGTGAGTTCAAACCATTCAGCCAATGACTTTTGGTGTGTCTGGCCTGATGGGTGTGGTTTTCTCTGAGTACATAACTGGTTAAAATTGAGGAGGGGCATGAATTCTCTCACTCGGGTGGTGAGGACCAGGTCAGGTGGCATGGAGCAGCTTGCGGTTGATTCCCATCGCCCCTCTGCTGAATGGCTGGATTCAGCAAAGGGATCAGTGGCGGCATCTACCTTGTCCTGTATTTGTGAGTCTGTATCCCCATTGAATCTGCTTAATAAATTAATATTAAATGTGATTGTCACATTAGGACACATTATGGGTTTATGGCCAGAAAATTAACATACTGCAAAGATTTTAAGGTCAGTCAACTCTCAGAACAAGGAAAACAATTTACAATGTGTAATTCACAAGATTATTGAGGAAGAACTAGGCAAAAAGTTGACTTCTAGCTAAGAACTTGATTAAAAGGTAACATTGTTTAACTGAAAAAAAAATGGAGTCAGTTGTCCTTTAACATTTCCCACTCTTGTTAGGGAGATCTCTAAATCATTACAGATAATCATCTCCAATAGGAATTGGTCCCAAGTGTTTATAGTGGCTCCTCAGGACCATTAGTTTAACTGATTTACACATTTTATATTGGCATTCAGAAGACATGGTCCACAAATGAAGGTCAGTAAAATAAGCAATATGAGACCCAGCAAAGTGTTAAGTAGGACAGTTAACCAAAAAGGACACATACCAATTTTGACTGTTTGGACATAACTGTTTTCTGTCCTTAATTCTTTAACTAGACTTAAACTTTTTCTGACTATTTCCAAATGATTAGCATAAAGACAATATTGTTTTCCAAGAGCTATGTAGAGTCTCCTACTGCATGAGGAGGAGGTCATGTTCCCTTCAGTTCTGCAGTAAAAGCTCTGCCAGGGAGTCCATAGAGGAGGTCAGATGACCAACAGGTGTTTACAGTTCTGATAGATTCTGATCAACCTATTGAGTCAGTTTGATAACTAGTAACAAGTGTAGCAGTTTTCAGCTCTACCAAACCTGCTGTCCCAGACCTTATTACTCAGGGCACCAACACTTGGCCTGCTCTAGCTGAGCAAGTTTAGTGTTGTTAAAGTGGACATACAACTTGCTCTTATTTATTTATGAGCATCCCAAATGCAAATTCATAGCAATGCTGCCAGAAGCCAAGCACCTGCTTAAATTCAGAGCTGTCTATATCGTGGAGAATATTTTCTGTGAGGCATTGAATTCATCCTCCAAGATCTGGAACACTTGTGGGTGTCCATTTTCCTGCTGATGGTTCTCAGCTGTGAGTTCTACAGGGCTGCAGTGAAAAACCTTTGTCCAGTGGTTCTGAGCTCCTGGCTCACTGTTTTTCTTTGTTCACAGGTGTCCTGTCCCAGGTGCAGTTGCGGGAGTCAGGGCCTGGTCCCTCTCAATCACTGTCCCTCACCTGTACTCTCACTGGTTACTCCAGTGGCAATTGGAGTTGAATTCATCAACACCCAGGGAAAGGATTGGAATGCATGGGTAAAATTTATAATAACTGAGGCACCATCTACAATCTGTCTCTCAAGAGGTAATAACTATGAGAGGAGTAAAATCAAAGAATCAGTTTTCCCTGAAGCTGAGCTGTGTGACCACAGAGGACACAACTGTGCATTACTGTGTGAAAAACAGAGTGATGAGAATTCAATGTGAATTCAATCATAAAACTTCCTACAAGTACAGAAGTGTCTCTGTTTAGCAGGCACTAAGTACACTTCCAGTCCTGGGTCAAAGTCCAGAAACATGTGCAGTGAAGAAGGACCACCCACTTCCTGTGGGCTGAGGAGGGTTTTGTCTACCAACATCTCAGCTGTTCCCTAGGAACATTACTTATTTGGCTTTGTGGTTCTGCTTTCACATATTCTTTTGTTTTGTTTTGTTTTGTTTTGTTTTGTTTTGTTTTGGTTTGGTTTGGTTTTTCAAGACAGGGTTTCTCCATGCAATTTTGGTGCCTGTCCTGGATCTTCCTCTATAGACCAGGCTGGCCTTGAACCCACAGATCTGCCTAACTCTGCCTCCCTAGTGCTAGGATTAGGGCATGCACCACTGCTGCCCAATCTTGCTTTCACATATTTTTAAGTGGCAGTAAAGACTGCAAAGGCAGTAAAAAATGATGTCATTACTTTTATAGAAGGGATGGGATAATAAGTAGGAACCTTGTCCTCACCAGTTATCATTTGATCTCCTTTTCCTTCTTGAGCAACAGAATACACCAAGGATTCTCAGCACCCCTTGATAGAAGTATAAGCTGAATTTTTACTCCACAAAACAAACATGGCCAATGTTAAATGATGGTGTAGGCTCCTTTGGAGTGTGGCTTTTTAGGATAGCATTAAAGTTAAAAGTGGTCCGTGACCACTTTTAATCAATAAAATATGTTGCTGTCTTTATGGGATAAGGAAAATATACAGATACTGGAGTCTCTCTGTCTCTACCTTTTTCTCTTTCTGTCTTTCTCCTTGTATCCCTCTTTACATCTCCACCTCTACATTCTCACATACAAAATTTCATCTGAAGAATAGCCCCAAAGTCCACATGTGACCACTGACTAGTGGTGAGAAGAGATGTCCTTAAAAACCATGGAGTCTTTAGTGCTGGACTTGAGGCTTTCATACATGAGAGTAAATGATTCTGCTCTTTACACCACCCAGGCTGTAAAGAGGCACTTAGAAATCTGAATGGACTAAAACATAAGAGAGATTTTCTCCCAAATGCCAGCTCAGTTCAGGAACACACTGTCCCAATCTGGGCCTCTTCTATCAGACAGATAAATATCTATCTTAGAAGACATGATCACTGCCTCTGCTCTTCGGTATCGTTATGATACTTAAGGTTTTGAACTTCTTGCTCCCCATCACAGTGGCCTCCTTGGTGGGCAAAGTTCCTCTTTTATTGCTTTTCCCCGGTTTCCTGAAGGAGATGTACTTCAGAGGAGATCAGAGCACAGATCTCATATTCGTTATGAGGAACGCAGGAAGAAAAGCTAGGGAGGGAACCACAAGTCTCTCTGAGCTTTTACACTGGTTGGGTGGTGTTTTGAAAAACTCCCTAGAAAATAGGAACTGAGATGGTTTTCTCAGCTTCCATTTGAGGGCTTCCTGTGAATTTCCTACATTCTGTCTACTCTTCTAGTACCCAGTGTCTTGAAAAACTTCACCTCCTCATCACCTGCTCCTTCTACCATCTGGAATCTCTCTATGTCTGCCCTGAGCACATTGGATAAAATCTGCTTGCTTCTTCTCATTGCTCCCTTCACTCCAGGCTCAGAAAGAAGATCAATGAAAATTTTGCCATCAGTGAGCCAAGCCCAATTCATTCTCAAGGATTCATCTCATATGTGCATCCTTATTAAACACTTAAGTTCAGGTGATCCCAAGTCCAGTTGACCCTCTATACAATGAACACACAGGACTGTAGGCATCTCAGCCTGTACTTCACGTGGGACACAGTTGTCTGCTGACCTCACAGTGGCCTTTTGCAACTCCTATGCATCGCATCAAAGTAAATCTAGATGATTCAGATTCAGATTTCCAAGTGGCCAAACCCATTGGATGCTGCTGTTCCAGTGGTCATTGAGAGACTTGTAGCTGGTCATTTACAATGTCACCAGTGTTTCAAGGACTACAACCCATGCTGCAGTCAAAGGACTATGACATCTGCAGCTGGAGAGTGAATCTGAAACCACAATGAGAGAGGAATCTTTATTTATTAAGTAAGGTTAGAAAATACCAAGTAAGATTGAAGTGTAGATCATGACACTAAACAGGAGAGTGTAATTTGAGTTGATTGTGTATGGACAGACACCAAAAATCACCTAGGGCTTCTGCTTGTTTTCATTCTGAAATAACCATTCTGGGTTTTTATAAACTTACAGAATTTCAACATCAGAAAGCTAAGAAGAGTATCACTAATGGTTTCAAACACTTGTGATTAAAAGAGAAAATAAAATCCTATACCTTTAAATCTTTTAACTGACTTCTTATAGACATATCTAACAACAAAATAAAGTAAGCTGTTATAATATCACAACTTACCTGATCCTAGACCAGTGGAACCTGTAAAAGTGATTGGGAAAGCCCTTTATAGTCATCGCTCATGATCCCTGCAGCACACTGACCAACCACCTTCTGAGACCATGTGCATGACTCTCTGTTCATCCTGTGTGTCTGCTCTCTATGCTGTCTTTCTGAACCTTCCTTATGGCCATTAATTGTCTTCATTCACATTGACTTCTCTATGACTGTTTGTTTCAAACTGGCTTGTTTAAAGTATCCCTATCAGGTTCAGCCTCACTTTTGGTTGTGATTGACCTGCTTCTTCCTTCAGAATGCCCACACTCTAGGTCAGCAGCATGCCTGGCTCATTCATATAAATTGTTTTGCTTCTCATTTCCTCCTTGATCAGGGTCCTCAAGGAATTTTACTTTTATTGCCACAGCCTTATGCTGTATGTAAAAGGGAATTTTGAAAAATGACATCCAACGACTGCACAGATCCCACAGTGATTATCCTGCCATTAATGAACGATGATTGTCCTTTTGAATTAGATTGGGGGTATTAATCCTCTTATTTCCAATTTATCAGATTTTTTAACCTTGTTTTTTATCCTGACTGCAAATAGTAAGAGGAAAGGTTTCCTATATGTGTTTTTTGCCCTAGAAACCTGTGTTGGCCCCTTATTGTCCCGTGCTCACTAGATAAGGACAAGTGAGCCTGGAAAAGTTTCCATGGCTGTATGTGAGGCAGAATGGAAATTGGCCAGTGTTTTGGAGGGGTGTACAAGTGAGGCAGCATGCATAGGTAAAGGAAGTGTGTGGATCATGGATTATCATGTAGAGATAAAGGAGGTATGTGGATGAGTAGATCGGCATGCATAGTTAAAGTAGGCGTGTGCACCAAGGTCTCAGTGATTATAGGGAAAACAGGTGTGTGGACAGGTAGATCTGTAGCCAGAAGTGTTCTCTGGTCCCACCCAGCCCTGGTGGTCCCATAGTCGCTTGTAAAACAAACACTCAGAAGCTTATATTAATTATAACTTCTTGTCCATCAGCTCAGGCTTATTACTGACTAGCTCTCAGACTTACATTAGCTCATAATTCTTATTCTATGTTTTACCATGTGTTTCATGGCTTGCCAGTCTGCTGGCATGTTGTTGTTCCTTTGGCAGCAGCTGGTGTCTTCTCCACCTCTGCCTTTCTTCTTCCTCTCTCTCCAGTTGGAATGTACTGCCTAAACTTATTCTGCCTCACCATTGGCCAAACAGCTTTGTTTATTAAACAATCAGAGCAACACATATTCACATCCTACAGAAAGACATCCCACAGCATGGATCAGCATGGATCAGTAAAGCTTAGGAAAGGAGGATGGGAAGAGCTTGTCTGTGAAACTGTAAGATTCTGTTTCGTTTTGTTGAAAATGAGAGCCTAACTATCAGAAGCTAATTTCTGTTCAGTTATTTTGGAAGCCTGAGTTATTCAAAGCCTTCCTTTAAGTGAGGAGCCAACCTAACTCTATCTCTTGTACCCTCTCAATCTCCCTTTGAGCCCATCTCCATTCCATATTCAGTAACCAATACCAATACCTAGAAACAATTTCTACCACAGACTCATAGTGGCTACCTGGGCCTGGGACTCAGGTAGATGATTTTTACTACCCTTCCCATCCTCCATTATGATCTCTCCAGTCTCACTCTGAGACTCATACCATCCTGCTTGCAGGAGCCTCTTCTCTCATCCTACATCCATTCCCTGGAGACTCTACTTCTTGGTTCTGACTCAGCTCATCTCCATATTCACCGGGTTCTTTAAAGAAGAGGCTTCTCATATTGAGGTTAGTATCAGCTATGATAATCATAGATATTTAGGAGGCTGTTTGCTGCTTTTGACAATATTTTAAACCCATCCAAATGATAAATATGTGAATGAATGTGGTTTAAAGTTTGATTTTCAAGGTTTTGTGTGACCATTCTTTCCTGTCTGTATGATCCATATCTAAAATAGGGATCACTAAAGCATGTAATTAAACTATGTGCAAGTTTGCATCCGTTTTTGCAACAATCCTGGAGAAAGGAAAGCCACTTTTGTTGACCACATCCCCATGTGTGGAGGAGCCTAGAGAACAAGTAAAGACACACAGGGAAAACCCAAATTCCATGACTTAAACCTAGAGGAGCCCCAGACAACAGCCAGACTCCAGAGAGGCAGAAGAGTCCCAGGCTTATTATCTCTGTTGCAATGGAAGTCGTTGCCATCAGGTGGTGCTCACACCTCACCTTGCAGAAGGACCCTGAGGAGCAGGTGCAGAGGGGACAGAGAGACCTAACTCCATCCAGGAACCATTTATCCAAAAGAAAACCTCTAACTAGAGGGCACTATCCTCTAGTGTATTGCAATTTTTTTTCCCTGAGTAACTCAAAACAAAACTGACTTAGAGTTCACTATTCTTAGTTCCTAAAACCTAATTTGCTTTCCTGGTGCCACAATCCACATTTCCTTGCTCACAATGAAGACTACTTCCCTGTTAGGAGAATGATAGGGGCTCACAGAGACTAAAGAGACAATTATGGAATTTTTATGGTTCTAATTTAAGTCCTCTGCATATATACTATGGTTTGGTAGCTAGGATTTTTGAGAGACACCTAACAGTAAGAGTTGGGGGTATCTCTTATTCTTTTACCTGTTCTTAGGACTCCTTTCCTCCTACTGGGTTGCCTCATTCAGCCTTGATATGAGGGTTTGTGCCCAGCCCTACTGTATCTTTTCATACTGTGTTCACTTGGTATCCTTGGGTGGCTCCTGAAGGGAAACCATGGAAGAGTGGATCTGGGGGAGAGGAGAAGAGAGGGAAGAGCTGGGAGGCCTTGAAGGAGAAGAAACTGCTGTTGGGGTGTAATGTGTGAGAGAAGAATAAAAATAGAATAATTAGGACCGGACACTCTGTTTCTCATGAAGGAGGGTAAATTTTGCATGCCCAGAGAATCAGCTGCTCCCAAGCAATGTGGAAGTCCCACATACTTGAGGGACTGGAGGATGGGAGGACAGTGGACATCATGACCCTGAAGTTCTGACACCAGCTCACTCTTTATCCTTAGCTCTTGTACATGGAGGATCAGTGTTTAGTTTGATGTCATTAATGTAATAATATGATACCTACAGATGCAACTCAAGTACCCCACACATGCACACAAAGACATCCAACATACATGAAAACTCAGTTTTCATTTCTTTCTTTAATTTATTCTTTAAAATAGTCATAAAGGAATAAGTTATTTCTCTTATTTTAAGTTTATTATGGTTTATGCATGTAGATCTTCATTCACTCCTTTAGAGTTTCAAATTTAATTGAATGGAAGTTTGTAAAGTATGACGTTATGACTTTTAAAAAATCCATTGATGTTTGTTTTAATGTCTCCTTTTATATTTTAGTAATTTATAACTTCTCTTTCTTTTTGGTTACTTTCCTCATCCTTAGTCAATGCTGCTTGTCTTTGCAAAGAACCAGTTATTGTTTTCACTGATTCTGTGAACTGTCATTTCATTTTTTCCCATTTCCTTAATGTCACAACACTTTTCATTGTCTTTTCCCATCTACTAGTTTAGGGTCTTGTTTCTCCTTGGTCTTTCAAGGCTTTAAGTAGGTATATAACTAGTTATTAAATTGAGATCTCCCACATTTTTATCTAGGAACTTAAACATATTGTATGTTGGGTTTTCATTTTATTCCATTTTTATCATTTATAAATGTCTTTCTTGATTTATTTCTTGACATAGCTGTCATTCAACAGTGCATTCTTTAGTCCCCATGAAATTATGAACTTTCTGTAGCTTTTTAAATTGTTGATACATAGCTTTATTTCATTGTAGTCAGATAGACTGTTGTATGCTGTTTCAATTTTTCTATATTTGTTGAAACTTGCAGCATGTCCTACAATGTGATTGTCTTACTTAAGCTAACTCCATGTGATAAGACATCATGACCTAAGCAACCTGGGTTAAAAGGGGCTTGAAGTATGTTACATTTCCAGGTAACAGTTCTTCAATGAGGAAGTCAGGGCAGGAACCTGTGGGTGGAAACTGATGCAGAGCCGTGGAGGGGTTGTGTTTCAAGACTTACTTGCCTGTTTTTTATGCCTTCCAGGACCATCAACCCAGGAGTGGCACCACCTGATGGAATGGGCATGCTCACACCAATCATCCATCAAGAAAATGCCACCACAGCTTGTCTGATTGGACTATTTTTTAACTTGATGTTTACTCTTCCAAGATGACTTTAAGTTGACATTAAAACTAGCCAGCATATTGGCCAACTTTGAAGAAAATACCATGTACTGCTGAGAAGAATATATTCTTCAGAGTTTTGGAATCCTTGGTAGACATCTGTAATTTACGTGTCATCCCCCACAGTCAGAGCATTGGTATTAATCTGGGCTTTTAGAATGAGCAGGATGACTTTTTATGAAATTTGGTGCACATTTTGGCCCATATATATTTAAAATTGTACTACTCTTTTATTGGATCCTTCCTTTAGTGTGTATGCAGAACTCTTTATCTCTTGTAACTAATTTTGGATTGGCATCAATTCTCTCACATATTAGAATAGCTAGTTTGTTTGTTTCCTAGTTCCATTTGCTTGGAGCGTCTTTTTTCAACTTTTAACCTAAGATATGTGAGGCATGATGATGAAGCCTGTTTCCCAGAGTCAGCAACAAGAATGTTCCAGTCGTTTAATCAAATCTGCTATCTGAATCATTTTATTGTGATATCAATACCATCAGTGCTAAGAGTTATTATTGGAAGGAATAAATACTTGCGGTCATTTGTTGTTTGTGTTGGTTTCCTAGAATTCTGGATCAACTATTCTGGAAATGTTTAGTCATTCCCTGTGACCATGTGTAGCATGAATCTTAAAGGTACTTATTAATAAAAACAAATCCAGAGCCAGGTATTGAGGTGAATGCTGGAATGTCAGAGAAGCAGAACAAGCCACAGCTACCTCACCTTACCAGTTCCTCAGCTGATCCTGTTTCCTTAAACTGGAAGCCTCTGAGTCCTCATCCAGAATGAATCTCAGCTGAACTGCCGCTAGAAGCCTAAAAGCTTAACCAGCTCTAGTTCCTGGTTTTCACACCTTCTATACCTTTTTGCTTTCTGCCCTCACTTCTTGTGATTAAAGGCGTGTGTCACGATGCCTGGCTGTTTCCAATATGGCCTTGAACTCTCAGAGATCCATGCCTCCAGAAGGCTAGGAATAAAGGCGTGAGTGCCACCATTTTCTAGCCTCTGTATCTAGTGGCTGTTATGTTCTTTGACCCCAAATAAGTTTATTAGGGTACACAATATTTTGGGGAACACAATACCACCACAAACATGAGTGTGTTTATTCTCTTCAGTCTAACTATTCCATTATTCTCTGAGGAGCTGGGTTAGTGATCATAAGTTTCTCTAACCATTTTTTACTGTGAAAAGTTTTTTTTTAAATTTTTTCTTTAATTTTGACATGCAGTTTTCTTATATATAATTATCTGGCTTCATATTTGTGCTCTTTAAAACTTTGAGAACATTTTTCCAGGCCTGTCTGGCTTAAGTTTCTGTCCAATAGTCAGATATTATTATGATGACCAGCCTTAAAGTGAGTTGACCTCTCTTGTAGCTTTCGATAACTTAATTTGTGTCTTTAATATTGTAGTTATAATTCCTTTTCTGTTCTTATTTGGTGTTTTATCCGAAGTGCCCTTGTACCTAGATGGGCATCTCTTTCTGTTGGTTTGGGAAATTTCCATCTATGTTAGGATTGAAAATATTCTCTATGCTTTTGCTATCATATTCTTTCCCTTGTCAAATGCCCATTATCCAAAGACTGGCAACATTTCTTCATGGTGTCCCAAAGAATTCACATATTCTTCTTGTATACATTTTAAAATATTCTAATTCGTCTTGGCAGAGTGACTCAATAGCTTGACTTTATATTCCAATCTTAATTCTCAGCGTTTTTTTCCATGATACATTCTATTTTGCTCTTCCACTGTTTGTTATTATTATTAATATTTTATTTTCATAATTATTTCAGTTTCCTTTTATTTAATTTAGCAATTCTTTACCTTATTAAACTCTTTTTATAACTTGGATTCATTCCTTGTTTCATTGAACTCCTTTTGATATTGTTGTTGATGATAACGATGTTCTTGTTTTGGAGTATATCCATACCCTCTTTGGGTCTCTTGAACATAGTTATAATCATTCATTGGAAATCTTTTTTCTGGAAAATCACCCATGTTACTATCATTGGAGTTCATAACTATGGGATTGCTGTCTTTGGAGTGGAAAGGGCTTGTGGTCTTGGCCATTTATGTTCCTGTTTGTAGATGTAACCAACCTTCTTATTAAATAAGAAACACAGAGCCAATGTAAAGATAAAAGCCCAAGAAGTCATAGCTAAGAGCCTTACCCGCCTGCTTCAGCTAGCCTCTACAGCCAGGAGACCTCTCCGAAAAAGGGAGCTACTTCCTGTCTGTTCATCTTTAAATACACTCTCTGTTCTGCCTTCTCATTGGTTGTAAACCCAACCACATGACCGTCTCGTCACTGCCTGTCTGTGGTCACTCCAGGTCTTCTATGGTTGGTATTGAGATTAAAGGCGTGTGTCTCCAATGCTGGCTGTATCCTTGAACACACAGAGATCTACCTAGTTCTGCTTACCAAGTGCTGGGATTAAAGGCGTGCACCACCACCGCCCTGGCTTTCGCTATGGCTTGCTAATAGCTCTGACCCCTAGGCAACTTTATTAACATACAAATAAAATCACATTTCAGTACAAATAAAATTCCACTATACCTGTTCTTTAAGGTGAGGTTTTTAAGAACAGAATCAACCTCTGATAATGGGTCTGTTTACAATGTTTATACCTTCAGAGCTTAATTTGATAATGATGTGAACTCAGAAATTCTATTTGTTCTGGGTTATCCTGATTTTCAGAGAATACATTTTCATACTAATTTCTGATATTGTACTGAATTTCAGTTGTAATTACAGCTTTTGATTTGAGACTTATCATTTGAAATTTCTGAGTTGCTTGTCAGGCAGCGGTGGCACACAACTTTAATCCCAGCACTTGGGAGTCAGAACCAGGCAGATCTCTGTGAGTTTGAGGCCAGCCTGGACTACAGAGCAAGATCCAGGAGAGGCACAAAACTATAGAAAAATTCTGTCTCAAAAAACAAACAAACAAAACAACAACAAAAAAGAACTTTCTAAGTTGCTCTTTTTGTTCAAATGATCTTCATTCTTTCATTGTAGGTGTGTTTAGTGTTCAGGAGAGTGTTGAGTCATGAGAGGGTTGGGATAATACTTTCTTTTGATGAACTGGTATCATGTATTAACTGGATTACATTAACAGTCACCATAAAGGAACGTAACGCCACTAAACTGTCCTTTTCTGCCTTGTCTTCTTGTGTTCTCTTCCTGTCTGATTGCTGTACTTTGAGTAAGCTCTCCTGAGTATGTATTCAAGAGGCTTATAGGTTCAGGAGGCACAGGGCTTATGAGATGGTGAGTTGGAAGAGAAGTTATTTTCAGGCATGAGAAGTTTCAAAAACAATTGGAGGCATGGGGATTAATGATTACAGAAAAGCCATGCAGTCTGGTATCATCTAGAGGAAAGAACTTGCAGGCATCAGAAACTTGTTGGGTAAGTCAGAGCAATGTTTACTTAGAAGTTCAGAGAAGTGAGACAATGTAGAAGCCCACCTAAAATGTTGGAAATATCAATGACATCATGATTGAAAGGGGAGGTAGGTCACAGGAAGAGAGTAGGCTGTTGGAGAGGAAGGAGCTGGACTAAATGGTGGTGCAGGGAAGGCAGGTCTCTAAGTGCCAGGTGAATCTTTTCTGTGAGAAAAAAAGTCATAACTGATGGTGAAGCAAAAATAAGTACTTGAGGATCTGCAGGGTAGAAGAATATGGTGTGGAAAGAAGTCAGCCTACTGCTGCCTTAAGGAGGTCACAGAAGAAATGGAGGGCCTTTGGAGAGAGCAGGCCTGCATTGGTCAGTGGGGGATGTCAGTCACGGGGGAGCTGAGGATTAAACATAGGTCTTGAATGTGTTTTAATTTTGATCAAAGTGTAATCTTGAATTGTATTTGTATTCATGAAATGAAGAGCTTTTCTTTTTTAGGATCACACTTGGAGCTTTATGCATGGTATATTATACTGTTGTGCTATTGCCTCAGACACATTTGGTTAATTCAGGAAATACATGCGTTCGTTATTCACTAAACCTTATACAATGTCCACTAAAATTATCATATTTGAGTTTGGCATACTTTCCTATGAATTTATTTAATAACTTCTGCTAAGATATTAGGTGGGTTTATATGTACAAAGTATAGTAGAGTAAGGTAGCAAAGTTATATTTCTATTTATAACTATAAATTCATACTAAATAATGTTTCCTTTCTTCATTCCTTCTCTTTTCTTTTTTGAGACACAGTTTCATATTGCCCAAGCATAATTCAAACAGATAATTCTCTTGCCCCACCTCTTTTCTGGGAATGAACACAGGGCTTCAGCATGCAAACAATTTCTTGACCAGCTGATTTATGTCCCCAGGACAATAAGTGTCACTTTGACGCTATAAATGTCACTTTGGTCCTTATTTCATCTCAGACATCTGCACTATTCATTGTCTCCTCCAAGGCACCCATTCCTGAGCTCATGTTATAGCAGGAAGACATGCAAATAATGTTCCCCTCTGCTCATGAAAACCAGCCCTGACCCTACAGCTCTGACAGAGGCTCCCAGATCTGGACTCACAGGTCCTCCTCCCATTCTGTGATCATCCCGGAACACAGAACATTCAACATGGAGTTGAGACTGAGCTGGGTTTTCCTTGTTGCTCTTTTAAAAGGTGATTTATAGATATGGAGAGATACTCAGTGTGTGTGTGTACATGAGTGTGAGGGACAGCGGACATTTGTGGCAGTTTACTGAGAAGATTCTCTGTCTTTTCAGGTGTCCAGTGTGAGGTGCAGCTGGTGGAGTCTGGGGGAGGCCTGATGCAGCCTGGAAAGTCCCTGAAACTCTCCTGTGCAGCCTCTGGATTCACCTTCAGTGATGCATGGATGAACTGGGTCCGCCAGGCTCCAGGGAAGGGGCTGGAGTGGATTGCTCAAATTGGAACCAAAAGTTATAATTATGAAACACACTATGTGGAGTCTGTGAAAGGAAGATTCACCATCTCAAGAGATGATTCTAAAAGCAGCCTCTACCTGCAAATGAACAGCTTGAGAGCCGAAGACACCGCCATTTATTTCTGTACTAGACACAGTGAGGGACCTTCAGTGTGAACCCAGACACAAACCTCCCTGCAGCAGTGCTCAGAACCAGCAGGGGGCGCAGAGAGCACATTGCGAGCAGGGACACAGCAGAAACAGGTGCAGACATAGTAAAGTGCTGTTTCTGGGGTCTCAGCTGTCACCTCATCTAATGATTTCCCAGAATCTCTATACACTTACAATCTGTACATATCTGTGACATCAGTGAAACCATTATTCTGTTTTTCTGCTATTTAAAAAATGTATGCCACACACTTTAACAGAAACTAAATGAAGAAAATCACCTCTGATTGCAGAAATGACTCTGCTGAGGTTACCAGAAACAAATGCTTACAAAGGTCCGCGATTGTTTTGAAGCTTCTTCCTCATGAGATTCAGGGCAAAGCCTCAGTGATATTCTGAATAGGACAGTGTTTTGGATTAGAAGAACCACAAGAGAGGTAAGGCCACACTCAGTGACCCACACACTTTCCAATCTTTCTGCTTTCACTGAGAATGTGAACATCAGGCACAGACTTGACACATTGTATTTTTACCTGATTGAGTTACTTAATCTATTATGTTCATCATCATATTGCTTATTAGAACTTTTCATCCAAAAAATCTGACCATTTCTCTAAACACAGACATGAACCACTTACCTTAAACTCAGATGAGCCACGGGCTATAGCTTTTGAAGGGATTTGGGGAAGGTAATTGGAAAATGGTAAGTTCTAATTTTTGTGATTCCTTTCTCTTTCATTTTTCATAAACTCTTAGAACTGTGAAAGATCTGGTATCTGAGAGTCTTTCTGCTAAATCAAAATATTCTGTGGATGAAGGACTCACCACGTTCTGTTCCAACATCACATTGGGGAGACTGGCAGGTGGATCCCCTGCTGACCAGCAAGCTCTAGCTCTCAGTGCCCAGGTCTCTGTGAACCATGTTGTCCTTCTTCCTGATGATTATTTCCTGCTACTGAATCTTGTTTCAGGACTGTCCTGCCAGAGGTGGACCTCTACCAAGAGCCTGCCACATTAACCTACACTTACAGCAAAGGACAAATAATTTCTTGTTTGCCCTTCTTCACTTCATTATCAGTAGAAAAGAGACATTTTCCTTGGACAGTGATTTGTATGAGAAGAGCTCTAGCTCAGAAATATGCAAAATGTACATTTTTACATGCATGATTCTTGTGAACAACGTGGAAACCATTAATTTAACTTTATACTTCCATTATTAACTCCTTGCTCAATATGAAAAGTAACTAGTTTCCTAATTTACAATGGGAAAATACTAGACAAGTGTGAGTCTCTGCTCTACTTGATGTGGTCTTCAGATATTCTTGCTTCAATCACATAGGAGCTAAAATCATATTGTGTTTAATGGTTTGTGAATTCATCGAGGGTCCCAGAACAATAGGCAGTACACTTATCCCTACTTTTATTATTTATAGACATTTATATTAAAACTTGCTACAAGATGAAATCAAGTGCCATTTATACAAAGCACAGATACTACAAAAATTCATGTATTTTTTGTGGTGATAACTGGTAAAATCTTCTCACATGGTGACATATACAGATAGTATGTCAAGGAGTTCATGTGCTAAAAGCAAAGGAAATGTTCATCAGAGTAAAGAAACAGAACACAGTGGAAGAAAATCTCTTTGTTTTTAACAGTTTTGTGTGTGAATAGAAAGAGTTGTGACCATATTCACCTTCACTTCACTCTTTTCTCCATCTACCACTCCTGCTGACACCCTTCTCATCCACTCTTGCTGTCACCCTTCTCATCCATTCTGCTGACACCCTTCTCATCCACTCCTGCTGACACCCTTCTCATCTACTCCTGCTGACACCCTTCTCATCCACTCCTGCTGACACCCTTCTCATCCATTCCTGCTGACACCTTTCTCATCCACTCCTGCTGACACCCTTCTCATCCACTCCTGCTGACACCCTTCTCATCCACTCCTGCTGACACCCTTCTCATCCATTCTGCTGTCCCTTCTCTTTATTTCCCTTCCTAGTCTCACGCTTTTCTTTTTTGCATATAGTCACAACCTTTGAGTGTTCATGGTTGTGATGGACTTGTCAGATCCAAACCAAAGAGAGCATTGCATGGCACTCCTCTCCAAATTTTGGCTCTTACATTCTGTCCATCTCATCGTCCATGGTGTTCCTTAATCCTTGGAGGAGGTGCTACTAATGTTTGATTTAGTGCTTGGCTCTCCACAGTTGTCTGCTTTCAATACTTTGGCTAATTTTGAATCTCTGGATTTTCCATCACCCTTTAGAATAGCAGTTGTCAACCTGTGGATTGCAACCACTTTGGAGGTCACATTTCAGATACCCTGTATATCAGAAATTTACATTATAATTCATGATCACATTATCAAAATTACATTTCTGACATAGCAACAAAATAATTTTATGGTTAGGGGGTTACCACAACATGAGGAACTATATTAAATGGTAGCACCATTAGGAAGGTTGGGAACCACTCAGGTAGAAAGTAAGAAAAAAGAAGTTGCTTTGACCTAAACTGAGACTGTAATATCAACATAAATGTTCACAAAGGAGTTTGGACACATGCATTTGGCAAAATCTCAGCAGCCTTCCAACAAACGGCCTATTACCTCTAGCTTTGGATTGGTTAATAGTCCCAGGCATGCAATGTAAGTGGTTGCTCCCCCAAAACTGGTGGTAAGGCTCTATTTTTTTTGTGTGTGTGTGACAGGGTTTCTCTGTGTAGCTTTGGCACCTTTCCTGGAACTCAACTGCCTGCCTCTGCCTCCTGAGTGCTGGGATTAAAGGCATGTGCCACCACCGCCTGGCTAGGCTCTATTCTTGAAGTCAAAACTGAAATATCTAATTGAACATGGAGAAGTGCAGCTGGCGCCTAGCTACAGGTTTTACCCCTCTTGACTAGTAGTCATGGTACTGGAGGTACTCTGCATAGTATCAGAAGAGAAAGCTAAACACAAACCCATCTACAAATCCTTTGATCTACAAGGATGACCTGTCTGCATGATACTGTGCTGCAGTACTGATACATATGTTCTTTGAGTAGCCAACCACTATCTGATTTAAAGTCTACTCTGTGAAAATAAATAGAAAATCTGGTGCAGATACAATGAGAAGGAACCCTTACATATTGCTGGTAGGAAGGTGAACTCATACCTTAATTGTAGAAATCAATATTGAAGTTTTGAAAAAATTAGAAGGAAAACTTTAATATATTCAGTTGAACCCTTGGCAACCCTTCTGAGGGGCTGTGCAAGTCACCACGTGGTTCTCACACTTCATTCAGTGCAGGAATCCATGGAAGAGGTGTAGAGAATAGCCAACAAGGGCATTTCTTCCTTCATGACTTTCTTCCTCTCACTTAACATGTTATCCCTTGAATATAGGAAATCCTCAAGAGACCCTAAGGAGTTATAGTGTTTTGCCTGAAGGTTCCAAAGTAAAATCAATACAGACCTGTAGTTATTTCTTTGAGCCTTGTTTTCTTTCCTGGGAAAACTACAGAAGCTGTAATATCCCAATCCACAGGATCCGTAAGCCATATTGAAGGTGGTGTCTTTCACACAGAATGAATTCCTCAAATGAAAAATTATAATTCAATATTTCCTTCTCATTGAGGATATCATTATTTCAAGATTCCTCATTGTGACTTATTGCCCAAACAATATGTAAGTGCCATGTCTTCAAGGTGTACAGATAGATGGAAAGACAGTCAAGTGTGGCTAGAGTCCAGGCAGGAGACTCCTTGGTAGTCACAGACATGGAACCTCTGTTTTCTTTAAGGTTTTTACAATTAAAGGTGAGTTGATGCCTAAAGATGATAAATATAGAACAACAAAATATTAAGATAACCAAGAAAGTATAAACATGGGTTTCTGTTTTTGTTAATTATTTTTATTAATTAATTAATTTCCCCTAATTAAATATTTTCCTCCCTCTCTCTTTTCTTCCCAATCCCTCTCCCCAGCGCCCCCATCTCCCCACAATCCATTTATCCACCTTTCTGTTCAGAAAAGGTCAGATCTCCCATGTATATCAAGTTTCAATAAGACTAGCTATCTACTCTCCTATCAAGGCTGGACAAGGCAACCCAATAGGAGGAAAGGGTCCCAAAAGCAGGTAACAGAGTCAGATTCAGGCCCTGCTCCCTCTGTCCCAGGAGAGGACTGTTCTACACAACTGTGACACATGTGCAGAGGGCCCAGGACATCCCATGCAAGCTCTCTGGTTGGTGTTTCAGTCTTTGTGAGCTTTATTGAGCCATGTTAGTTCATTCTGTGGGTTTTCTTGTGTCCTTTCTTATTCTAGTTCCTATTATCTTTCTTCTTCCTCTTTTACAGGATTCTCCAAGCTCTGCCTAATGTTTGGCTGTTGGTCTCTGCATCTATTTCAATTAGCTGCTGGGTGAAGCCTCTCTGATGAAAATTTGGCTAGGCAACAATGTATGAATAGAGGAGAGTTTCACTAGAAAGCATTTCATTGACTATTTTTTTCCAGTCATGTTTATTTCTATCCTAGGTCTCTGGGCTGCTCAGCCTCTTGGTCCTGGCCCTCCAGGCAGAGTCAGGGGTGGTTTCCTACCCTGGTATGGGTCTTAAAATGGACCAGCCATTGGTTGGCCCTCCCCAAAATTCCTGTGCCACTTTTGTCCCAGCATATCTTGTAGACGGGGCAACTTGTAGGCCAAAGGTTATGTGGCAGATGGGCATGATGGCACACACCTTTTTTTAAAGTTTATTTATTTATTTTTTTCCACAAAACAATTGCATTTTTAACATAGAACAATACATGAATCACCAGCATATATGCATACACAAAACTGCATCTTGAGTCAAAGTAGAAACAATAAATTTCTTCATTTAAACAGTTCCATTTTTAACCCAGTTCCAGCATACAGTTCCTAGGTCATTACTATAAACTCGAAATTGTCCCATTGTAATGGAATCTCTACTGTGCATTTCATTTCTTAAGTCTCAAAATTCAAATGATAAATTCTGGTAATAGCCTTCCAAATATGATAAATCCATAACCAAAATCTTTTTGTAGTTTTCTCATTAAGTTCAAGAAGTTCAAAAAAAAAAGTAAATTCTGGTATCAGGCTTTCACTTCCAATATGAAGAGACGTTTTACAACCAAAACTTTTTGCAGTTAATAATTTTAGTTCAAACAAGCGTCTCTGCAACTTTTGTTCTCACAGACAGAATGTACTGTACTGTTCTAGGTACAGTAGTATTCTAAACCGCACTATTTTTGACGTTAGCTCAGGTTTTTCTGTATTGCATTGATTTTCCACAGATCTCAGATGTGGGTACCTTGTGCTGATTCTGGCTTCTAGAGCTTTTGAAACCATTCAGACTGCCTACTTTGCAGTCTACTATGACACTAACCTTCTGTGTCTCGGGTTCTTTCACCATATACATTAAGCATAAACTCACACTCAACATTTACACATTTTTACAAACTCACATATAACATATTAACATCTACTTATTTATACTCTTTAAGGAAACTATAGAACTACTTTAGCAGATATATTTCTTATTACTTCTTATATACTTCTTTTTTTTTATTTTACAATACAATTCAACTTTACATATCAGCCATAGATTCTCCCCGTTCTCCCTCCTCCCGTCCCCCCCGCCCACTGCCCATTTCCATCTCCTCCAGGGCAAAGACTCCCCTGAGGGTTGAGATCAACCTGGTGGACTCAGTCCAGGCAGGTCTAGTCCCCTCCTCCCCGGCTGAGCCAAGGGTCTTTACTAAGCCCCAGGTTTCAAACAGCCAATTCATGCACTGAGCACAGGACCCGGTCCAACTGCCTGGATGCCTCCTAAACAGATCAAGCCAATCAACTGTCTCACCCATTCAGAGGGCCTGATCCAGTTGGGAGCCCCTCAGCCATTGGTTCACAGTTCATGTGTTTCCATTCGTTTGGCCACTTGTCTCTGTATTCCATCCATCCCTGGTCCCAACAACTCTTGCTCACATAAACCCTCCTCCTTTTCGCAAATTGGACTCCCGGAGCTCCACCCGGGGCCTGACCGTGGATATCTGCATTCAGTTCTCTCAGTCATTGGATGGGATTTCTAGCCGGTAGTGGTGGCGCACGCCGGTAGGATTTGCTGAAGGAGGTGGAGGCAGGAGGATCACGAGTTCGAGGCCAGCCTGGGCTACACTTATATACTTCTTATATTCATTCCATCTTCTTAATTCTTTTTTAATCTTACATTTACAACTAGTATCTTTACTTCTTACAAGCTTATTACTATATGTTTTAGGACTACCTTAGATTCTTCTTGCAAGCTTAAATTTTTAAAGGAACTCTATGGATCTATTTTACAAACTTATATAGGGCTACCATTAGCATATATTTAACTTAGTAAACACCTAAAGATTTCTTAACACAGATCTAACAAGACAGAATTTTTACAAACTCACATATCTTATTTTCATCTTTTTCTACTTCTTACTCTTAATTATTATCACTATCTCTATTAGAAAGATTCTCTTAACTAGACAGAAAGTACGTACATCATTTCTAAAGTTTAGAGCTTATAGTCAGCTTTGCTATACAATACTGGGATTTAGTGAGTGTTGTTGTTATAGAGTTGTAATACTTGTTGCTAGGGGACTGTAACATTCTCGGGATGAAGACCCCCAAATCAGAACTGCACCTGCCTCGTTAGCGCGCATTGAGATGTGCAATTTCTGACAGCAACTTTCCTTGGGGCTTGCGTTTGTCCTAGCCAGTCAGTAAAAAACAAAAGCATTTACAACAGCCTTTCCATAGATCTTTCAGAGAAATTTTTCTCCCACTGATTTTATTCTCACTTTGCACGTTCCTTTCCCCCCATATGCAGAGCTTCAGATATCTCAGGCTGCTCTTTTCCTCTGCTATCTGCCTTTGGAGGTAGGGGCTTTCTTTCTCCCCGAATCTGCCTCAAACTCTTAGCAGCTTTCACAGGTCATGCATTTTCTGGGGAGGAATTTGTCCCTTCTATTTCTTCAGATGTTGGTGTGGGTTTATCTATTGCCTGAGTTTTCATGGGTGTGTTTAGCTTCTTTAGGTTGGATTTTTCCTTCTAGTGCTTTCTGTAAGGCTGGGTTTGTGGATAGGTATTGATTAAATCTGGTTTTATCATGGAATATTTTGTTTATTCCGCCTATGGTGATTGAGAGTTTTAAAAGCTGGGTATAATAGTCTAGGTTGGCATCCGTGGTCTCTTAGTGTCTGCATAACATTTGTCCAGGACCTTCTAGCTTGCACAGTCTCTATTGAGAAGTCTGGTGTTATTCTGATAGGTTTGCCTTTATATGTTACTTGGTCTTTCTCCTTTGCAGCTCTTAATATTTTTTCTTTGGTCTGCATGTTTAATGTTTTGATTATTATGTGGCGAGAGGACTTTTTTTTTTGGATCCAGCCTATTTGGTGTTCTGTAAGGTTCTTGTATCTACATGGGTATTTCTTTCTTTAGGTTAGGAAAGTTTTCTTCTATGATTTTGTTGAATATATTTTCTGTGCCTTTGAGTTGGTATTCTTCTCCTTCTTCTATCCCTATTATTCTTAGGTTTGGTCTTTTCATGGTGTCCCAGATTTTTTGGACGTTTTGTGTTACAACTTTTTTATCTTTAGTGTTTTCTTTGACTGACGAATCTATTTTCTCTATTGTGTCTTCAGTGTCAGAGATTCTCTGTTCCATCTCTTGTATTCAGTTGGTTATGCTTGTTTCTGTAGTTCCTGTTCGTTTAGTCAGGATTTCTATTTCCAGCATTCCCTCAGCTTGTGTTTTCTTTGTTGTCTCAATTTCTTTTTTCAGATCTTGGAATGTTTCTTTCATCTGTTTAATTATTTTTTCTTGGCTTTCTTTGCTTTCTTCCAATTTTTTGTTTGTTTTTTCTTCCATTTCTTTAAGGAAATTTTTTATTTCCTCTTTAAGGAAGTTTTTCATTTCCTCTTTAATGGAGTTTTTCATTTCCTCTTTAAGAGAATTTTTTATTTCCTCTTTAATGGAGTTTTTCATTTCCTCTTTAAGGGAATTTTTTATTTCCTCTTTAATGGAGTTTTTCATTTCCTCTTTAAGGTAATTTTTTATTCCCTCTTTAATGGAGTTTTTCATTTCCTCTTTAAGGGAATTTTTTATTTCCTCTTTAATGGAGTTTTTCATTTCCTCTTTAAGGGAATTTTTTATTTCCTCTTTAATGGAGATTTTCGTTTCCTCTTTGAGGAAATTTTTTATTTCCTTTTTAAGGATATTTTTTATTTCTTCTTTAAGGGCCTCTATCATCTTCTTAAAGTCATTGTTAGGATTGATTTCTTCTGTTTCTTCTGCCTTGGTATGTTCAGGACTTGCAATTGTAGGGTCGGTAGGTTCTGGTGTTGTCATATAGGTCTTTATGCTGTTGTCTGTATTTTTCCGCTGGCATCTGCTCATCTCTTTCTCTGCTCAGTGCAGATGGTGTAAGACCCTAACCCTTCAGGCTTACACCTCTAAGCCTCAGAAATGAGAATCTTCAAGCACCAGGAAATGGGAAACTAAAAATCTGGTTCCCTGGGCAAGCTGACCACCCCTGTTCTCAGTCGGTGAGGTGTATACTTACGATTTTGGTGATCTGGTTTGGTGGTTGGGTTGTCCGCTCACCCGCAGGCCTGGGGAGACCGCACAGGAAGGATTGATCCAAACTGTGGATTCCCGAGGAAGGCAGAGAAACTCTGATGCTCTAGCCAGCTTTTCTTAACTTAAATTAATCCATCTATCTTTTGTCTCTGAATTTTTATCTTTCTCTTTTTCTGTATACCTTTTTTGACGTCTTTCTTTGTGGCCCTGTTCCTCTCACTTCCACATCAGTTCATCATCCAATTTTGCTCTCACACATGGCCCACCGGTGGCAGCCGCCATCTTCTGCTCAGGACAATTTTCGATGGCACACACCTTTAATCCCAGCTTTCAGGAGGCAGAGGCAGGCAGTTTTCTCTGAGTTTGAGGCCAGCCTGGTCTACAAAGTGAGTTCCAGGACACCTAGAGTTGTTACACAGAGAAACCTCTTTATCAAAAAGCCAAAAAAAAAAGTTATGTGGTTGTGCTGGGGTCCCAATCCCTCCACTGGAAGTCTTGCTTGTTTATAAGAGATGGCCGGTTTAGGCATAAACATGGGTTTTCAATATGTTTTGTCATTTATCAAAGGCTAATTCTGGAGAGTAGTCATTGCTTTCATGTATCTTCATCAGAAAAGGAGATCAATTCTAGGCCCTTGTGCATCATACACTACTGAACTATGTCCTCGAAAGACTTCCTTTATTTTAACATTTCTATTCAACATTAATTCATCTTTATATTAATTCTCCTGAAATTTTCAAAATAATATTTTATCATATTTATGAATTACAATTGTGGGCAAGAGTAAATCACAATATAACAATGAACTGTTATGACATACACATAGTAAACAATATTGTAACACAGTTACTTCTACCTAACTCATTCATTTCAACTCTATATTCTTACTAATAACTGCACCTTCCTTTGCTTCAACCCAAAAGTTGAGGATATACAGGAAGAAATGCAAATTGGGCTTTCCTCTGTTCATGAAAAGCAGCCCAGACCAGACCCTGCAGCTCTAGCAGAGGGACTGAGTCCTGAGTTCCCCTCTCTCCCAATTCAGTGACTAGCACTGAACACAGACCTCTCATCATGAAGCTGTGGCTGAACTGCGTTTTCCTTGTAACTCTTTTAAAAGGTCATTTATGGGAACAAGAGATGCTGAGTGTGTGGGAGTATGAGTAAGAGGGATGGTGGGTGTGTGTAACATTTTCCTGACCAGAATTCTCTACTATTGCAGGTATCCAGTGTGAGGTGCAGCTTGTAGAGTCTGGAGGAGGCTTGGTACAGCCTGGGGGTTCCCTGAAACTCTCCTGTGCAGCCTCTGGATTCACCTTTAGTGACTTTTATATGCACTGGGTCTGCCAGTCTCCAGAGAAGCGGCTGGAGTGGATTGGTCTTATTAGAAACAAAGCTGATAGTTCCACAACAGAGTACTGTGCATCTGTGAAGGGTCGGTTCACCATCTCCAGAGATGATTCCAAAAACACCCTCTACCTGCAAATGAACAGCCTGAAAGCTGAGGACACTGCCACTTACTACTGTGCAAGAGACACAGTGAGAAGACTTCCTTGTGAGCCCAGACACAAATCTCCTTGCAGGGGTGCTCAGCACCAACAGAGGGCGTGCAGGGCCAGATAAAAAGGCCAGGATGTATTATTTCTCCATATACTAATTTTCTCAGGAACGTTCTCTGGAACATATAATGCTTTATCTACCACAGAAGTCTCTGCATTGGAAAGTGGCAACTGTACAGAATGGCTGAACTATGAGGTGTAAATTTCTATTTGGCTAGAGGGAAAATCTGGAGACAAGAATGTGAACTAGTAAAAACACAGATGTTTTCTTTCCAATTGTATGTTACATTTAGAAGCATTTCTCGATCCCGTCCCTGGGCACCAGCCACTCCTGGGAAGACCTGCCCACCTTGGCCCCAGGTTCTGGCGAGCGGGCAGGCTCCCTTCTACCCCCACCCCTACTGGGAAGGCTCCTCTTCTCCAAGATCCCCTGCAGACCCTGCAGTCTCCAAGCCCTGCCCCCAAGCCCATCATCCCCGGAGACCCCGCCACATCCTGAGACTTAGAGACTGGCCCCCAGCTCCCATTCTGCCCCGGACTTCCCTTCTGGACAAGAGACTTCTTTTCTGGACAAGAGCTTCCATCCTGCCTCGGACTTCCCACCTGGACAAGAGCTCCCATCCTGCCTCGGACTTCCCATTTGGACAAGAAAGTCCCATCTGGACAAGAGAGAGAGACTTCCCAAATCTGTCAGCTCTTTCTGGACCAAGTGCACTGATAAGACCAAGATCGAACACAAGGAGATGGGCAGACGTCAAGGCAGAAGTACATACAACAAAATGAAGAGCAATACAGCATCACCAGAACCTAGCCCTCCTCCAACATCTAGAGCTAATCATCAAAAATTTGAAGAAGCAGAAGAAAACAGCCTTATGAATAACATCATGAAGAAGGTAGAGGCTTATATAGAGGAACAGACAAAAAAAATGGCAAGAGCGCTGTAAAAAACTAGAGGAAAGGACAAATAAAGTAGAAGAAAAAAATAAAGTCCTGGAAGAAAACAATAAAGCACTGAAAGAAAATCATGAAAAAGCAATGAAACAGGTCCAAGACCTGCAAAGGGAAATAGAAAAAATGAAGAAGACACAAACAGAGGGAATGCTGGAAATAGAAAATCTAAGTAAACGATCAGGAACTTCAGATGCAAGTATAACCAACAGAATGCAAGAGATGCAAGAGAGGATCTCTGGCGTTGAAGATACGGTAAAAGAAATAGATTCATCAGTCAAAGAAAACACTAAAGCCAACAAAGTCATGACCCAAAATGTCCAAGAAAATTGGGACACTATGAAAAGACCAAACCTATGAATAATAGGGATAGAAGAAGGAGAAGAATACCAACTCAAAGGCACTGAAAATATATTCAACAAAATCATAGAAGAAAACTTTCCCAACTTAAAGAAGGAAATGCCAATGAAGATACAAGAAGCCTATAGAACACCAAACAGACTGGACCCCCCAAAAAAGTCCCCTCGCCACATAATAATTAAACAACTAAACATACAGAATAAAGAAAGAATATTAAGAGCAGCAAAGGAAAAAGGCCAAGTGACTTATAAAGGCAAACCCATCAGAATAACACCCGATTTCTCAATGGAGACTTTGAAAGCCAGAAGGACCTGGACAGATATAATGCAGACACTAAGAGACCATGGATGCCAGCCTAGACTAATATACCCAGCAAAACTTTCAATCATCATAGAAGTATTTCTCTGCAACTTGTTGAACAATATTTTAATATGTTTAACTCCTATGGTAGATGGCATTTATTACTTTCCTTTGAAAAATATATTGCAGTTTTATTCTAAACCAATAATTTGGGATATGGAAAAATATTATTTCAGTAACACACTTCTCATACATAAAATATATTTGTATGATATAAAGCTATTACTTTAAACAAAATGTAAGAGGGATGATTTACTTATACAGTGTAGATCATTTTTTTAAAAAAGTTTCTTAACTTTTCATAAAGATACATTTTGTTTTATACTAAATACTTTAAAATACTTTTATAGTTTTTTTGTTTTGTTTTGTTTTTTGAGAAAGAGTTTCTCTGTGTAGCTTTGCGCCTTTCCTGGAACTCACTTGGTAGCCCAGGCTGGCCTTGAACTCACAGAGATCCGCCTGGCTCTGCCTCCTGAGTGCTGGGATTAAAGGCGTGCGCCACCAACGCCCGGCTATAGTTCTTTTTTACGATGGCCTTTCTTAGAGAAAATATTTTCTTATTGAAAAATATAGAACTCTTTCACATTTTGACATAACTCAATAATTTAATGTTAATTACAGGTTTTTAGTAACTTATAGATTTAAATTGTTGCATTAGCTAACTGTACTTATTTTACTAATTTAATAAAATTAATGCTTCCTATCAAATTTCCTCCCTAATTTGTTTATTCTAAAGTATAGTAAAGTTTAATGGCCAGTGAGAGATATTTATAGGATCAGACACTGAAGACCAAGGATAGTTGTAGATTTCCAAACAGCTTCTTTTTGCTTTGACAGATTAAGGCAAATGTCGAGTTTGAACTTTACAGAATTGATTAGTCCTTTTTACCTTTGTCTAGAAAGGCTCTAAATAGATTATAGAAAACCAATGTAGCCCTATTATTTTAAATGAAGCCATCCAAAAGAAAATTCCCTTCAATTGCTAACAAGTAATTAAATCCTCATGACATAGGAGTTAGTGTATATAATAATGAAAAATTAACACAATTTTCTGTAATTTTTGGCATGTAAACCATATATTTGCATAACCTGCAACTGTGAAGCACTGAGAAACAAAACTAAATTATTTGGAATATTATACACTTACTTCTCTATTATTGTTGTCTTAAAGATTCTGTGTTAGAGTGGCCATTTGGAATTGATACTGTAGAAGTTCACATCGGATATTGTAATTTCTCTATCAAATATATTTGCATGCACTGTTTCAAATCCCAAAATGAAAAGTCCATGGCAGCATTAGAACTAGATAACTTTTTACCCATATTTTCTTTTGTAACTCGTGTCCATTGCCTGCATTTAGTCCTTCCTCACACCCAGGTATTTATCCTTTTATGTTCTCTTTCTACAGGGTATACTATATCCACAAGCACATTTTTAACACACACACATGTGCACACACACACACACACATCATTGGCTAGATTCTCTATATGAGTTGAAATGTGTTTTTAGTCCATTAAGAAATTGTGTGGCCCTTCTTAATATCATATACTCTATATCCATCATCTCCATCTATTTTCAGAAAACTTTGTAATTTTATTTTTCTTTAGAAATGAATATATGTGTATATATGTATATATATATGAATATATGGGATACACAATATATTATAAATATATATATATCACATATACATTATTGTAGTAAACAAAACATTAATAAACATGGGGGTGCAAATATCTATAGGTGAGTTATGGAGTTCTCTTGAGTATATGCCCATGAGAGAGATAGCGAGGTCATATGATAGATCTAGTTTTAATATTCTGAGAAACTTCCAAAATGATTTCCACAATGATTGGACCCCCACCAACCTTGGATAAGGGCTGCTTTCTCTCAATGACATCTCCAACATTTGTTGTCCAACCCGTTGATGGCAGCCAACCGAACTGGAGTGAGGTGGTATCTGAAGGGAGTTTTAATTTGAATTACTGGGATATTTGGGGATATTGAACACTTTTAAAAATATTTATTGCCCCCACTTATGACCAGGAGTGGGGGAAATGAAGGGCGAGGGTCGAGGGAAAGAGAGCTTGGGGGAGCGGGAGACCCCAGATGGATCAACAACAGAGAGGGAGAACAAGGAATAGGAGACCATGATGAATGAGGACCACATGAGAACAGGAAGAGGCAAAGTGCTAGAGAGGCCCACAGAAATCCACAAGGATACCCCCACAGTGGAATGCTGGCAATGGTTGAGAGACAGCCCCAACTGACCCACTCTGGTGATGGGATGGCCAAACACCCTAATTGTCATGCTAGAAACCCCATCCAATGACTGAGGGATCAGGAAGCAGAGATCCACAGCTAGGCCCCTGGCGGAACTCCAGGAGTCCAATTGGCGAGAAAGAGGAGGGTCTATATGAGCGAGAATTGTTGAGACCAGGGTTGGATAAAGCACAGGCACAAATAGCCAAACGAATGGAAACACATGAACTGTGAACCAATGGCTGAGGGGCCCCCAACTGGATCAGGCCCTCTGAATGGGTGAGACTGATTGGCTTGATCTGTTTGGGAGGCATCCAGGCAGTGGGACCGGGTCCTGTGCTCATTGCATGAGTTGGGGGTTTGAAACCTGGGGCTTATGCAGGGTCACTTGGCTCGGCCTGGGAGGAGGGGACTGGCCCTGCCTGGACTAAGTCTACCAGGTTGATCTCAGTCCTCGGGGGAGGCTTTGCCCTGGAAAGGGTGGGAATGGAGGGTGGGGTGGGGGGAAGGGGAGGGGGGCGGGAGGGGGGAACAAGGAAATCCGTGGCTGATATGTGGAACTGAATTGTATTGTAAAATAAAAAAAATAAATAAATATTTATTGGCCATTTGTATTATTTTTCTTTTTTTCAACGGTGTCTATTCAGGACATCTTTCAATGTGCTGATTGGCGATTATATTTCCGTGACATTAAATTTTTGTCAGTCTTTGTAAATTCTGTATCTTAGCCCCCTGTCTGAAGTGTAGCTGGTAAAACTTGCTCCCATTCTGTGTTCTGTGTGTGTGCTCAGTTGATAGTTTCCTTTCCTTTGTTCATAAAGCCTTGTTTCCCTGCTGTCCTCCATGCCTGTTTTCTCTTACACTCTCTCTGCCTCCTCTTCTCCAGAGCTTTCTGAGCACTGAAGGGATGAATTTGATGTAGGCATCCTATTTATGACTGAGTGTTCCAAGGTCTCTCTCTCTCTCTCTCTCTCTCTCTCTCTCTCTCTCTCTCTCTCTCTCTCTCCATTGTCTTGTCATGGATCTCTGTATTCATGATCAGCTAATGAAGGAGGTAGCTTCTCTGATGTTAATTGAACAAACTATTGATCTATAAGAATCGCAAAATACCATTAGGAGTCATTTTGTTGCTGAGTTCCTTTAGAAGAACACTAGTATTGGTTTTGCCCTATGCCCCTGGCCTATTGTCTTGTTTGTGGTTTTATTGCTGGAATGGAAACACATGAACTATGAACCAATGGCTGAGGAACCCCAACTGGATCAGGCCCTCTGGATAAGTGAGACAGTTGATTAGCTTGATCTGTTTGGGAGGCATCCAGGCAGTGGGACCAGGACCTGTCCTCAGTGCATGTGCTGGCTGTTTGGAACCTGGGGCTTATACAGGGACACTTGGCTCAGCCTGGGAGGAGGGGACTGGACCTTCCTGGACTGAATCTCCCACGTTGAACTGAATCTTCAACCATGGAGTCTTTGCCATAGAGGAGATGGGAATGGGTGTGGGCTGGGGGGAGGGGGGAGGGATGGGGGCGGGGCGGGAGGGGGGAGAACAAGGGAATCCGTGGCTGATATGTAAAATTAAATTAAATTATAAAATAAAAAAAAGAAATTCACTGATGTTGGGGTGGCCTGAAAGCCATTAAACTATCCTCTACATTACACATACATATTTCCTGATCCATGTAGTCTTAGGAGTTGACAATGTCCATAGTTGTTAAAGGGTTAACTGAGGGGACTCCATCTACACAATGCTGAGATTTGCCGAGGGCCTTGGGAGTATACAGTAGGTGGCAACTAGTGTTTGACAAGTTGACCCACCAGACATATAACTCCCTGATGAAAAGTCCCACCTGGCAAAGCTGTGGGATCACTGGCTGTGGAAACTGGTTGTTTTATGTCTGTAACTGATATGCCTCCCTAATAAGAACAGCCATGGGGTGCTTTCTACAGGCCTTTGGTAGTGTGTTTTACATCTCTGGGCACACATTTAGCGGTGGATTTCTGTTTAAACTTATAATTCTGATGTATAGAAATAATGCCAGAATGTTCTTCTTTACTGACACAGGAAAATAACAGTATTGTCAGTCTCAAAGACAGACTTTTACACATTTTGCTAGGCCTTAGAACTAGTCCGAAACAGACTAAGCTTCCCCTATGGAATATATGTATTGACTAATTCTCAGGTGTTGTTTATTGCTAAATCAAGGCCAGGCTGTAAACATTAAGACATAGTCCTTGCAATAGCTCTCTTTCTGTATGTACCACGACAGCTCAAGATTCAGACAATTGTTTAATGTCTGGGACTCTTCACTAACCTAGAGCTACATGCATGGTTCAGTGTGACATTACTAGCCCAAGAGAAACTGCATGACTTATCGTATATATTGAGAATGGGTAGGACCTTAAAAGTGTAACTTATAATTGTCCAGAGTTTGGCTGTGAGAGAGCAGCAGCAGCAGTGTGGGGAAAGATGGTCATGTAGAGCTATGTGAGAGCTGCTGCAGAATGTGAGTTAAGTGTGTGTGTGTGTGTGTGTGTGTGTGTGTGTGTGTGTGTGTGTGTGCTGAGTGAGGTAAGAAGAAGAAGAGGAGGAAGAGGAGGAAGAGGAAGAGAAAGAAGCATGAGAGAAGTGTGAGAGAGTGAATGGATGAAAGAATGAGTGAGTAAAGAGTGAATAAATGATGTAATAATATGTGAAGGAATGTTACAGAGTAGAGAGAAGAAATGTGTAGATGTAACTGTGTCAAAGATATTTGGAAATGTGTGGAGAGAAGGAAAATGAAGCTGTATAGAAAAGATAAGTAGAAGAGAAATGTATGTAAAAAGAAAGATATGAAGCCATGGGAAAAGATGTATGTGTGTAAAGATATGATGGTGTACACAGCAGTGTGGAAATATGTAGCAGTGTGGAGACAGAAAGAGTCAGAAACCATTTTTAAGATGAAGTAAAAGAGAAAGTTAACATCAGAAAGCATGTGTGTTTTCTTATTTTACCAGTCAGATAGAAACATATTTCTAAATACCCTCAGATAGAAAAAGTCTAGCCCTTGCTGACTTCATGGATTTTCTTACATTACCCTAGAGGTGGCTTTGGAGCAGGCTCTCCATAAGGCCCTCAATAGAGATTGTCTCTCAAGTTGTGGAGGGTTATTTTTGTAATCTAGCTATTTGCATGTCACCCACAGAAGTCCAATAAATCACTAACTCAACAAATAGTACTTGAGTGCAATTGTTTCATTGATCTAATATTGGCATCCTATCTGAGGTGCATAGACCATTGTTCATTACCCTTCAGAGAAACTGACAAATGATTATTAAGAGATTGCTAATAAAATTAATATGGAATTGCTATATGACCTATCAATATTATTTTGGGGAGTCTATCCAAAAAATTAAATTATCATATGCAAGAAACTTGTCTCCACTTAATATAATATTGCCTACATGTTTATTATATAAAACTTAGTATTTGAACTATTCTTCATCTATTCCTAATGTCATTTCCACACGGTCATAGGAAAGGTACTGCAGAAATGATGTCATGGGTGTCAAGTGAGGGCAGCTGATATAGCTCAGTAACACAGTGCTTACCTAGTATATTTTAGGCCCTGGGTTCAATTCAAAATGCAATAAAAGAAAGAAAAGTGAGGGGTTGGAAGACAGCTCAGTTAGTAAAGTAGTTGTACAAGCAAGAGACTTTAATTTTGGATCCCTAGTATCCATGTAGAAATCTGAGAATGGCAGTGAGTATCTATAATTCCAACACTGGGAGACAGACAGATGGATCATTGAAGCTTATTGCCAGGCCAGTTAGGCTTCATTGGTGAACTTTATTTTCACTTAGAAACCCTATCTTAGATGGGAATGGGGGTGGGCTGGGGGGAGGGCAGGGGGCAGGAGGAGGGAGGACAGGGCAGTCTGTGGCTGATATATAATATTAAATCAAATTATAAAAAAAATTAAAAAAGAGATGGTTATAAGGTAGATGAAAGACATTCAAAATCTACTTCTGGCCTCTATATGTATCTATACACACAAGCACACTCACCTGTGTACACACATGTGTGCATCCACAAAACTTAAAAACACCATACATAGCCCCCACCCCCACCCCCCACACACACAGAATGAAAGGGAACACTTGTGTGCTTGTAGAAAGAGGTTCAATACTCAAAACAAATAGTTTGCATTTGATTCATCAATTTGCCTCATTGTGGTGTACCATAAAATGCCAAAGTTTGGAATTTGAACAAGAATTTTTACATATAGTCATTGCTTTATAGTCTATTATACTCTACTCCAGAAACCATCAACTGTTGAATGACTGAACATGTGTGTTATTTCCATAAAATGTATTGTTGTGCTCTCAACATTTAGCATGAATGCAGTGATTTCTATGCCACAGTGTGGATGAATCAGAAGGAGCTTAAAATTGAAAAGAAATGTAGACTGTTATTTCATAAATAACATTTCCATCTCCATGAGACTCAAGGCTTAAAAATGAAGAGAAAAATGGACTTTTATTTCATAAATCACATTTCCATCTCCATGAAATTCAAGGCCACATGAATCCAGAAAGATGGGCTGGCAAATGAAGGGCAGGACCTGGAAACATGGGATGTGAATAAGGAATGCAGGTTTATTTATTTTTTTGAGTCTGAAGTAATATCAAGAAGTAGAGAGAGCTGGGGTATCCCTAGCATTGTGAATGCTGTAATTGTCAAGGTTTCTGTTCACTTAAATGATTACTCATGTGTATGTCATACAAAACTTGAGCATGATGAACAGATAGAATTAAATGACAAATAATGATTTGAATTGAAATTAATAAACCTTTAAATGGTACAGTGAATATATCTGTACACTCCCAGGAAGAAAACATACATGTGGTTCAGAATGAGGCTCTGAGATGATGCCACAGTGAGATCGTTAGAGAACAGAAGACACCAGAGACAAAAACATCCCGTCTCTTGTCCTGTGTGAAACACGTATAGATACATCTAAGACCAATACTATAAGTTATGTCACTGATTGTAACACATCTGTGCCCTCGCAGACCAAGATCAATTAACATCACAAAGAAAATGTAATCTTCTATCACAGAAGAGGTCTTGTCTCACACAAAGCCATGCCTGCCCTACATCAATAATGGAAAGGGCTACATCTAAATGTTCCTGGTAGACCAACTAATACACTTGCCACAAGAAGTCACCTGTGCTTATGTGATCCATATGCCAATAGCAGAAGTAAACAAAGACACGATTTTACATCATAATTTGAAATTATGAGAAAATTGTGTAATTCTGCATTCTTATCTTCCCCAAGTCCAAATCATAGAGTGGCCTTGAGACAGGACTTTATCTCTGACAGAGTGTGCACAGGGAGCCTTTATGATGCTCTGACTATCAGGGTAGGGTCAGCGTACTGCAGGGAGCCAGTGATACATCAGGGGGCGCCAAATCTCTATGGTTTCAATTGTATCCTTGAGCCAGGTGTACAGAAGGCCAGAAGCCACTTTCTGTCAGCCCTGGCTTCCTCTCCCTGCTCAGTGTGCAGAACAAACCCCAGATCTTTGAAGCGGGCAATTGTTGGCTTCCTTTGACAAACAGCATTTGTGCTACCAGAACATACATGGTGCAGTATAAAAGTCTGGTCTTTGTGCACAGCACTCCTGTACTCATTTCTTTCATTTCTTGTGTCATTCCCACTGTTTTTGTTTTGCAACCTGTTGTAATTGCCTGTCCTTAGTCCGCAGTATCAGCACAGACTATCATCCACAATCAGACAACACTGCTTCGCTTTAGGTCAGATGCAAGACATATCTAGTATCTCTCCCTCTACCCCTATTCATAACTCTGCTTCTGACGATTCTAGGAATGCTGTTTACATCACTCATTGTATTGGTGCTCTTTGTATCTCAACACAAGCATCAAATGTGGAAAGTAGGTAGAATGAGATTCCTGTAATGATGTACAGTTTTGTTACGTTTGGATTATAAAATCACAGAAATGAAATTAAAATGAGCAAAGGGTTTTCATGAGATTTCAAATTATCCAAAACAGATTGTCTATGCTGCAATTTCTTCATATGAACACAGATTTATCATCAGTTACAATATTATAAGAAATAAATCCAAATTTATGTTTTAGTGTGAGATTTTTCATGTAGGTTGGTTGATTAATGAACTGTTCTTTGTTTTCAAATTCTTATTAGTCTAATTATGTGTCCATGTCTTTGTGTGGGTATGCGTACATGTTTGTAGGTGCCCAAGGAGCTTGAAGGACTTGGCTGCCCCTGGAGCCAGAATTACAGCTGGTTGTGAGCTTCCTGTTATGGGTGCTAGAAAACAAACTCAGCTCTTTTGGAAATCAATTCGTGTATAACCACTGATCCATCTCATCAGATATCTAAACTATCCTTTATTATAAAGTCTGCTTCTCAATTTTTATTATAATTATTTTTAATTTTTTGTTAATATAGGTACACCATTTCCTCCAAACTTCCCCATATAACCCATTACACAAATCTATAACTTTTATTGCATGACATGTAAATGGAGAACACAGATTTCATAATTTTAAATAGAAATATACTTCATTTCTACCTGCTTCATCAAGAATAGTTAGACACTGATATGGGAGTGCAGAGAACTTAAGAGTTCAAAAACAGCACCCATTTAGAAGCAATAAGCAAGGAAGAACTGATGCAGAGGTCTCAGTGTGCAGAGAGCAGTTTCCACTGGAAAGGATAAAGTCACTGAGTTTGAGCACACACTAGGACAGGTACAGGATGAATGGGAGGCATAGGCCACTCTACCCCTGTTACCCAAGATCAAATAGTGAGAATGTACATGGATGAGGACATTAGTGTGCAAACCCAGCTCAAGCTGAGGCCTTGGGGGACAACACAATCAGCTTGAAGACATGAACACCAGACAATGAAAGGGACTGGCTTACCCACTAGGTGCCACAGACTCTTGTATATTAGATTGTATATCCAGTTTTGTTCAATGCCTGGTCATATGCAAATCTGCCCTATACAAAGTCTTTAGAGTAGAAATCTGAGTCTCACTTCCCTCAACCAGCAAGGGAATGTCAGATTAGTCTCAAGAAACTACTGCATTCCAATCACATACCACATGGAGTGGATATGTAGTCTCTTTTTCCTGCTGGCAGCTGTCCAAAGTAAGACATCAGAGCCCAGAGCTGCAGGGGAAACTGTAGTGGGTAGCCACTCCAGCTTTGGTCTGGAAGTTCCAACACCCAATGAGGCTTCCGTAACTATCACGCCTACAAGGCAGGGCCAAGGGAGGGCCTGAAGACCTGAGATCGGGATGTGCGGCGCTCTCTTGTTTCCTGGACCTGGACGCGAGAGGTTGACCGAGGAAAGTTCTCCAGAGAACACCGCCGGACTGCGCTGCGTCTCTTCCAGAACCCATCATCTACCTATCCCTTCATTTGTGAGTTACGCCTTTAAATAAATCTCCTTTTAACTACGTGGAGTGGCCTTAGTAATTTCACCAATAGGAAACTGAGGTAGTTCTACAACCCCTCACTTTCCCATGTTCTCTCCACAGGTGTCCAATCACAGGTCCAGCTGGTACAGTCTGGACCTGAGCTAAAGCAGCCTGGACAGTCAATGAAGATCTCCTGCCAGGCTTCAGGGTACACATTCACAGACTATGCAATGCACTGGGTGAAGCAGGCACCAGGACAGGGCCTGAAGTGGATGGGCTGGATCAGTACCTACACTGGGAGTCCAACATATGCTGAGGACTTCAAAGGACGATTTGTCTTCTCTTTGGAGACTTCTGTCAGCACTGCATACCTGCAGATCAGTAGCCTCAAGAATGAAGACACGGCCATGTATTACTGTGCGAGAGACAGTGTGGAAACCACATCCTGAGGGTGTCAGAAACCCTGAGGGATGTGGTTCTGCTGTGCCCAGACAGCAACAGAGAAAATATGCTGCCCTTGCTCTTTGACCAGGGTTATGAGGTTAGTTGTTGGACACATAGAAAATTGATCTCTGTTCTTCGATGGAATAGTCTAAGTGCTCTGTTGACAGGAAAGCCACATGAAAAGGACAGGGGCATTATATAGCACCACTAACTTGATATAAAACCTACAGTTATTATAACACATCCCAATATAAATGTAGCAAACATTCCACATGTTGAAATCATGTATTAGAAACAGTAACATCAGCCTTGTTCATGCTGTCAGAGAAGATGAACCACGTGGTGGTCTACAGGCTTACAACAGAGAACGGAAGGACGGAGAGGACAACTGTGCTGGGAAGTGCTGGCCTGCAGAGCAGCCACTGCAGACAACAATCACCCACAGACACATGTGCCTGCCTTAGGTCTGCTTGGTGTCACAAAACGAATGTGAGTATTTGAAGGTAAAACACACATATACCCCAATAAGTGAATATTTACAGGTGCCCAAAGGTATGATACAGTGAAATGTAAATACACACACACACACACACACACACACACACAAAGTGGATATTTTCAGAAATAATCACTGGAAAAATGATAAGAAGACAACTTCAAGTATAAGTGTAGAATATAAGAAGAAATCCTTGTGGTAGTAAACGTTACATTTGAGGCGTGAATCTGAATTTTCAGATGTAGGTTAGACATGGTTATTGTGATCCATGTTCTCAGGACTTAGGTTCAGGGCTTCTTTCAACTTCACTGAACATTTCCACTTACAATTTTAATAAGTATTTCTTTCTTTCTAGCTTTCGTGTTCAGATGAGTTTATTTCATTGCAAAATCCCACCTTGATTAGTTTCTTAAATCTAAGTCACTTTCCTGAGATTGCCATAAGCCATACGACCCTAGTCACCCAGAAGACATCTTCCCTATTAGGGGACTGAATCAATCAATAGAAAAATTAGGAATAGACACTCCATTTCTCATGAGTGATGGTAAGTGTGCTTGTCCAAAGATTCAGCTTTCAAGCAACATGGGAGGCTCACACCCTCAGGACGGACTGCGGTGATTGGAGGACAGTCTTCATGACCCTCAAATCCATGCTCTATTCTCTCGCTCTTATATAAGAAGAATGTGTTTAATTTCATGACTTTAATAGAATGACCTGGCAACTAAGGACGGAACTCAAATACACACAAACAGACACAAACCTAGAAATTCATGTTTTTTAGACTTTCCAATTTAGTTGAATAGAGGTTTGTAAGGTATGTCCTTAGTGAGTTTTAAAATTCCATTGATGTTTATTTTAATATCATTTTGATCTCTAATTTTACTAATTTGTGCTTTTTATTCTTTTTATTATGTTTTGTTTACATTTGTCAATCTTGTTTATCTTTTCAAAGAACCTGTCCCTGTTTTCATTGATTCTTGTATTGTCTGTTCATTTGCTTCCATTTCAATAATTGCAGATGTGATTTTTATTTTCTCTATCTACCTATTGTTTTAGGTTTTAATTTCTTTTTGTTCTTCAAAAGTGTTAAGAAGGTAAATCATTACCATTAAATTTAAACCACTCATTTTTGTGTAGGCACTTAGCACTCTGGAGTGTTGCATTTTAATTTTATTTGATTCTAGGAATTTGGAAATATTCTTCTTGATTTATTTTTGGACACAATTGTCATTCATTGTTAATCTCCATAAGTTTTTTAATTTTCTATAGTTATTTTTTTAATTATTGATATATAGCTTTATTTCATTGTGTCAGATTTAATGCTGGATTTTTAAACATTTTCTACATTTTTGAGACTTGTGGTATGTCCTAACATAGATATGTCATAATTATATTTACTTATGTTCCAACTGCTGTGAACAACTTCAGCTACAAAGGTTTTCTTCAGGTATGGGGGAGCCCCAGCAGAGAGGAGGCAACGAGTAGTTTAGGGAAGGATTGAGACAGGTCATGGTGGTGGTAAGACTCTTGAAGCCTGACTAACTAGTAGTCAGAATGCTTCTTTGTTTATACAGAATTCAGTAGGCAGGGATAGAGTCTTGTCGTTCCAAAACATAGATCATATCAATTTTGTTCTCACACATGTGTTTAACTGTTTCTCTTGTATATCTGGGGTCATATGTTTGGTCATCATTAATAAGCCATAACAGAACAGAGTTATCTTTTATAGTCATTTTCCCTCAAGTTTAGTCATCTGTGATAAAGTTATCTTTTACAATCATTTTTCTTCATCAACCAAATAACCCAACTGTTAAGATTCTAGAGGTATATGAAAGCCCCTTCTCTGGCTGCCAGGTTTTGTGGCTTCAAGGATGCTAGACAGAAAGAATCTCCAAGCCTGCCTGGGCAGATTGCCATGTCTGGAGCAGTCCATTATTAACTCTTAATTATCAGAGTGCCCAAGAAAAATCTTCAGACAAAAGCTGCTGCAATTACTCTCCAATTACTGGCATAATATAATGTTTACATATTGTATCTTTATAGAATTTACTTATATATCTAATACTGGCATTCTTTTATTACTTGGTCCAATGACACCACAGTGGCTCTGCATGAGCTAACTTTTCTAGGAAAGGGAGATCCTGACACTTCCTTCTTTTACCATCTTTCCATATCATTCCTTGTCCATCATTATTAGTCCCTATACAGGTCAGAGGTAACTTCAGCTAATCTAACTTTGTTGCTGTATATGCCATGTAATTGGCTGAGTGTATAGTAGGAAGATGCTTGTAGCCTGATCTATGGTGACCTCTAACAATCTTTCCAACTCATCACCCATGATGTTCCTTAATAGTGGCAAAACTCATAGCTGTGGACTCATAGCTGTGAAGCCCCCATGGGACTGGACAATGCCCTCTGGATAGGCGAGACAGTTGTTTAGCTTGAACTGGTTAGGGGGCTCCAGGCAGTATGATTGAGATCCATCCCTGGTGCTTGAGCGGGCTTCTTGGGGCCCAGTGCCTATGGTGGGACATCTTGCACAGCCTTGGTGCAGTGGGGAGGGGCTTGGACCTGCTTCAGCTGAATTACCAGGTTCTGCTGGCTCTCCATGGGAACCTTGCCTAGGAGGAGGTGGGAATAGGGCATGGGTTGGGGGGAAGACTGGGGGCAGGAGAAGGGAGGAGGGAGTCTGTGGTTGGTATGTAAAATGAATAGACAATTTCTTAATAATAAAAAAAGAAAAGAAAAAAACCCACGAAACTCAACAACTACCAACCAACAAACAAAAAAAAAAAAAAAAAGGAAAGAAAAAAGAAGCTGTTTTGACCTAAACTGAGATCAGGACTGTAAATACAAACACAAATGCTTTCAGAGGAGTCCATTTACCTTTAAATGTCCATTTAGCAGAATCTTAGCAATACATTCTAACCTAGGGCCTATTACCTACAGCTATAGGCTTTGGACAAGGTTTACGGTGCCAGATACTCCAAGGTTAGTGGTTGCTCCCACAAATAGATGGTATGGCTCTATTGGAGAAGACAAAACTTACATATCTTATTGAACACAGAAATGTCAAACTGGTTTCTGAATGAAAAATAAAAGTTAAAAGGAAAGGAACATGATTGATCCTAGGTATGGTAGAAGAGAATGTATATCATAGATAAAAGGGAGAAGATAGCCAGAGGCAGGGATATTCTGGACAGTCCAGAATGGTCATGACCCTCAGCCATGTAAGGTGATGGGGGAGAGAAAAGGGAAGGAGAGAGTGGGAAACCAGGTACAGCAGACAAGAGGACAAAGATACAAAAGAATTGGTTGGATCATATAGGGAAGAGCTGCCCAGCTCCCTGAGCTGGAGAGTTAAGGGTAAGTGTGGAGTATACAAGCCAGGAGGACAAGTAACAGGTAGGGACTGAGGGATGCCAGGAGAAAAGGGTGGGTCTGCTTTAATATGTTAAATAGGTACATCAGCCTAGGGGAACTCTCCTCCACTGCTGGTGGGAATGCAAGCTTGTACAACCACTTGGAAAATCAATATGGTGCTTTCTCAGAAAATTGGGAATCAATCTCCCCGAAGACCCAGCTATACCACTCTTGGGCATATACCCAGGGAATGCTCAATCATACCACAAGGGCACTTGCTCAGCTATGTTCATATCAGCATTGTTTGTAATAGCCAGAACCTGGAAACGACCTAGATGCCCTTCAACTGAAGAATGGATAAATAAAATGTGGTACATATACACAATGGAATACTACTCAGCAGAGAAAAACATTGTCTCACATTTGAAACTTAACAGTGTTTAACTAGAGCTTTCATCCCTACTGACTTTTGTTGATGGTAATGGAAGGTACTCGCCATGATACCTCAGGAGAAGGACAAACAATGGTCCAGTTACAAGTCTACAGTGGTGACCTATCTTCATGATTCTCTAGAGCAATAGCAGCATAAAAGTGGTGGGAGTAACCATCCACTATCTGATTGGATGTAAGGCTCACTGCATGAGATCAAACTCATGTGTGACACTCTGTTGATAGCCCAAAACCTGAGAGAGGCATAGATCTATGGGAAAACCAAATACTATTGCTCTGCTAAAGGAAACAACAATGAAATCTCTAATAATGACATTCTTCTACACTCGGAGATCAGAGTCTTCCTCAGTCATGGTCAGAGAAGCTTCCTTCTGAAGTAGATGGTAATAAATACAAAGACCCACAACCAGACAATGGGCAGAGAGTGAGAGACCTTGGCACACTCAGTCCTACATGGGGTGTCAACATCAAATCCCTCCCCTCAGGGCTCAGGGAACTATGCAGAAAAGAAGGCAGGGAGATTGTAAAAAGACTGGGGATTGGAGACACCAAGAAAACAGTGTTTGCCAGAAACAACAGGACTAATAAACAAGACTAATAAATACTCACAGAGACTATGGCAACATATACAGGGCCTTTGCAATTCTATCCCAGATGAAGTTCCAGAGCTGAAGAGATTAAATGAAAATGTTCCCACATCCCTAACACAGAAGCTGGCTCCAATTGACAACTACTTGCAAAGGTAAAATTAATTTTCTCCAATGACTTGTAACTGGGTATACAAACAACACTTAAAGGCAGGATCTATGTCCAGCAGTAAATGGCTACCAAAAAAATAAACTCAATTATAATTTTAGAGATATTTGGTCTCATAATGTTTTGCTAGAGCTTTTAAAAAAACTTTAATTGTCTTTTGCTTATGTATTAAGCTTTCCAATTCTGTGTTTTTAAGATTTGTCTCGTGTGTGTGTGTGTGTGTGTGTGTGTGTGTGTGTGTGTGTGTGTATACATATATCTGTCTCATGTTTTTTTTTCTTTTTTTCCTCTTCTAGTATGTTTGTTTTCCTTTATTTCCTTGTTTGTTTTTTAAAGACAGAGGGGAAGAAGGCATGAAGTTGGATTGGTTTGGAAGTGGGAGGAACTGGGAGAGTATAAGAGGAGAAATGTGATTTGAATATGCTGTATAAAAATTTTATTTTAAATAAATATAGTACATGCATCTATTCCCTGCTGTGTTCATGGTCTCATGTTTCAAATTCCAAGTTTGAAAAAAGTGATTTCTTACCCCCCAAACAGTCTTACCTCTAGTTAGCTAGTGAACACATCTGTCTTGGCAGAGAAGAACTGTAGCTAGTAGACACGCAGCTGGGAATCACTATTGCCATGAGAATGTGACAGCCAGCCCTAACCTCATGGCACTGTGTTACTGCTAGCTCTATGTAGCTGAAGTTTTCTCTGGTCCTGCCCAGCTCCTCAGACCCTGCAGCTGCTATTCCAGTCAGTTAGTGACATTTGCCCCAGGGTGCTCAGACCTGTATAATAATGTACACATAACTGCCCTTTGATGACCAAAGAAACTTAATGTGGTACCAGGCATCCCTAAAAGGACTTGATCTTTGCTCTGAATGCCTGTGAGATCCTAGGTGAGATAATAGTGTAGCAAGAGTTTTCCTGCCTGGTCCACAGTCAGGACAAATCTCTCTCACCTGCCAGTTCCACAGCTGCTCAGACCCAACCAAGTAAACACACAGAAACTTATATTGCTTACAAACTGTTTGGCCGTGGCAGGCTTCTTGCTAACTGTCCTTATATCTTAAATTAATCCATTTCTATAAATCTATACCTTGCCACATGGCTCGTGGCTTACCAGCATCTTTACATGCTGCTTGTCCTGGCAGTGGCTGACAGCGTCTCCTTCCCTTTTCCTGCTCTTTTCTCCTCTCTGTTAGTCCTGCCTATACTTCCTGCCTAGCCACTGGCCAATCAGTGTTTTATTTATTGACCAATCAGAGTAATTTGACATACAGACCATCCTACAGCATAATAGGATGTTGGTGTTCCTGCTGTGACATATTTAACCCCTTGCTTCTGCTTATGACTGTGGGACTGTGATGAAGTGGTCTTTTTATTACTGTATAAAAGGAAACAGAAACAACTGAGGGCAGTAAAACAATTTTTTGCCAACCATAAATTCCATAGATTATTGTAAAGTACACCTTTGATGTCCATCTTCATAAACTCTTCCTTTCTTTACCTTAGGCATGGCATGATGTTTAGTTCTAAGGCTGCCCTCCTTCTGTTACCAGTAAGAATGAATTAATTTAATCTAAATAGAATTGAGTCTAAGTCTTTGGTCTTTACCAGTGGATTTGATTGACACAATATTGATGACTTTCACCTTCTCTAGCATATGTCAGTTATTTTTGAGAAATTTCTAAGTCAGTTCCTGTTTGATGTCCCTGTGTCTTGTATCCTGGATGTATTACTTCTGAAACAAGACGGTCTTACAACTAGACATATTGAAAAATCAAGAGCAATGCCAGTAGCCTATATTGATTTGGGAGTTCTGGAACTATGATAAAAACAACAACAGAAATAATGACTACTGTTTTCTTATTGATCTAGGTAATATTTCAAGCACTAAACTACAATATCGACTTGCCATCAAGATGAGCCCACTGGGTCAGTAGTGGCATGATGGATATGAGTAATGAATGACTTTCTGGTTGTATTTGAGGCTTGTCCAACAGGAGGGATTTCATGCCTAATATTGTGACCCTTGTTGAAAACCCATGTCTGGAGAGGACCTAGACCATAAGGATGTAGAAACTACTGCTGTCATTTTATCAAATGGTCATACTGTGAAATTTCCATATAGGACACACACACACACACACACACACACACACACACACACACACTTAGGTTTGTACTGCTGTCCACCTTGGTCAGAGAAGTTTTTCTTCCTATGGATCAGGGATACTGTATTGACTCATAACTGGTCAAAGTTCTGAGACTATGTGACTCTGAGCACTCAGCAGTGACATAGGAGAGAATAACTGAAGTAATAAAATTAATGGTATGAAGGATTCAGCATCAACCTAATTAGGAAAGACTTATGAAAAAATAGATTTTAGCAAAGGGAAAGTTGTCACTAATCTGATTTCATGATAAGGAATAGAGTGACCTGGCATGTTACAAAAGTTTGTACCATAATTGAAATTTAGAGTTACTGGGAACCCACTTCTGTAAATGTTTGTTTACCAGGTCTTACCAATGAGGCTCCATTTCCATAACAAAAGAAGACAATCGATTTCTAAACAGCCCTTGAGCCTATACCCACCCCAAAGAACTTGCCTCTATAGTGGGGCACAAGGGACAACGCAAGAAGACACCATCATTAAGTTTGGTTGGGAGTTAAGTCTTCTTCAGTAAAAAATAATTGATCCGAGCAGGCAAGGTGACTCTTTTAAAAGAAGAACATTGTATACTTGAGAAATGATTCTGGAAATATCTCTGCTGTGCAAATCCTCCCAGGTGGCCAGACTTGCAGTCTGCTGTCTCTTTTTAAATTGTTCAAAGTGTAACCCAGGACCTGAGAGAGACTCAAGGATGGCTGCATGTGTGGATGGATAATCCTCAGGTCTATATAAGGTGGTAAATGGCCCTTTCTGAGAGGCTGGATCCTCAAGGGAGTTTTTAGATATTAATATTCTATTTAACATTAATTCAGCTTCACATCAGTTCTCCTTAAATTTTCAAAATAATATTTTATTGTATTTATGAAGCAGACAGAGTTGAGGATATGACTAAATCACAATAAAACATTGAAGTGTTATCCCATATGCATAATAAACATATTATGTTATAAACACTGTTACTGCTACCTAACTCATCCATTTAACCTCTACATAACTGTACAACCTGTACTAATAACTGCCTCTTCTATTGCGTCAACCCTAGCACAGATTTTATAGTAGGAAAAATGCAAATTTGTCCTCCCTCTTCTCATGAAAAACAGCCTTGACCTGACCTTGTAGCTCTAGCAGAGGAGCCCAGTCCTGACTTCCCTGGTCTTCCCATTCAGGGATGAGCACTGAACACCTCTCATCATGAAGTTGTGGCTGAACTGCATTTTCCTTGTAACTCTTTTAAAAGGTTACTTATGGGAACAAGGGATGCTGAGTGTGAGGGGGAGGGGCATTAGTAAGATCGATGGTGGATGTGTATGGCATTTTTCTGACCAGGATTCTCCCTCTATTATTGCAGGTATCCAGTGTGAGGTGCAGTTGATAGAGTCTGGAGGAGGCTTGGTACAGCCCGGGGGTTCCCTGAGACTCTCCTGTGCAACCTCTGGATTCACCTTTAGTGATTTCTACATGATTTGGGTCCGCCAGCCTCCAGGGAAGGGACTGGAGTGGATTGCAGTGAGTAGAAACAAAGATAATAGTCCCACAACAGATTACAGTGTGTCTGTGAAGGGCCGGTTCACCATCTCCAGAGATGATTCCAAAAACATCCTCTACCTGCAAATGAACAGCCTGAAAGCCAAGGACACTGCCACTTACTACTGTGCAAGAGGTTGGCACAGTGAGGCGACTTCATTGTGAACCCAGACACAAGCCTCCATGCAGGTGTGGTCGGCAGCAACAGGGGGCGCTCAGGGACAGAGAAAAATAGCAGGATGCATTGCTTCTCTGTATATTAATTATCATCAGGAAAGTTCCTGGAACTTGTAATGTTGTATCTACCACAGAAGCCTCTGCATTGGCAGGTGGCAATTGTACAGAATGACTGAACTATGAGAAGTTGTAATGTGGGTAAATTTCTATTTGGCAAGAGGGAAGTCCTGGAGACAAGGATAGAAAACATTAAAAACACAATGTTTTTATGTTTTATCTTTTCTTTTCAAGTGTATGTTGTATTTAGACAAATTTCTCTGCAAATTGTTGACAAATACTTCAATATCTTGAATTTTTACTATAGATTGTACTTAAGAGTTTCTTTTGAAATATACATTACAATTTTATTTGAAACCAAAAATTTGGAACTTGGAAAAAGATTATTAAAACAATGTTCTTTTCACAATTGAAATTTATTTGTATGCTAGAAAGCTATTACCTAAAACAAAATGTAAGATGGAAGTGTATTTATAACGTTTTTATAAAGTTTGGGTCATTCATGTAAAAGAATTCCCTAACTTTTGACAAAAATCCATTTTGTGTTATACATATTACATTAAAATAATTTTACAGTTTAGTTTTATGATGGCGTTTCTTACACAAACATTGACAAAATATAGTACTTTGTCACATTTTTGACATAATTCAAAAACTTAATATTCATTTAAAAACAACTCTTGGTGCTTTATTAGTTTTAAATCATGGTGTTACTTAACTGTCCTTATGTTACTAACATCATCTAGTTAATTCTTTCTATGCAATTACCTTTCTAATTTGTTCATTATAAAGGAGAATAAACTTCAATGGTCAGTGAGAGATCTTCATAGGATGAGGAGACACTAAAGACCAAGGATAATTTTAAGTTTTCAAAAAGGCTGTTCTTTGCCAGTTAAAGGCAAATGTTGCATTTGCACTTTGAAGAACTGAATAGTCCATTTTATCTTTGTCCATAAGGGTTCTTAATAGACAATAATAAACCAGTGTTATGTGATTATTTAATATAGTTAACAAAACAATTAAAAATGAAGCCACCCAAGATAAAGTCACTTGCATTGCTAACAAATAATTAAAAATCTCAAGACATATAAGTTAGTGTCTAGAATAATATATAGAATAGTGAAAATGTAACATCACATTTTGGAATTTCTTGTGTTTAAACCATAAATTTGTTCAAACTGAAGATATGAATCATCTTCCATAACATAACTAAATTATTTGGAATATGACACAGTCACTTCTTTATTATAACTATCTTAATGATTCTCTGTTAAAGCAGCCATTTGGAATGGACCTTCTGGAACTTCTTGTTGAATATAATAATTTCTCTATCAAGTATATTTTATGCACTGTCCTAAAACCAAAAATCAAAAATATGTGATAGAGTAAAAACTAGATAAATATTTACCTGTATTTTCTTTTATAATTCATATTCATTGGCTGCATTAACTCTTTCCTTATCCCTCAGTATTTGGCTTTTCTAGTTGTCTTTTATATAAGGTATACTGAACCACATGTACATCCTTTTTACACATACGTGTGTGTGTGTTTGTGTGTCTGCCTACATTCTTTGTATGAGGTGGACCTGGGTTTTTATCCTTTCGGTGTTTGTGTGAACTCAGTTAATATTTTATATTCTATATCCATCCATTTCCTACAAACTTTGTAATTTCATTTTTCTTTAGAGATGAACAACATTCTCCTGTTATATATAACTCATACACATTATTGTTCAATCTCTTGATGAACAACTAGGTTGATATAAGTTGTTTACTGAAGTAAACAAAGCAGCAATACCTTGGGGGTGTAAATATTCATGCATAACATATGGGACATCATGGCAATATTTTGAGGAGAGAGATAGGAGGGTCATATGTTAGTTCTAGTTTTGGTTTTCTGAGAAATCTCCAATTTCTAAAATGATTGAACTAATTTTCACCACCAACAACTGTGAATAATCAGCTTTCATTTGTTTTATTGATCTTGGGCATTCTGGGCAGTGTATTGAAATTTCAAGGTAGTTTTGACTTCATTTCCCTCACGGCCATGGATGTTTGAAAATTTCTTAGGTACTTCTTTGCTATTTGATTTTCCTTTTCTGAGAGCTCTCTGTTTGAATCTGTACACTGTTTTTAATTGGGTTATTTGTTTTCTTGACATCTTGTTTTTTGTGGGTTCTTTGGATATTTTAGATATTATCCCTGTATTGGATGAGCAGTTGGTAAAAATAATTTTCCATTCTGAAGCTTGCTGCTTTGACTGAATGATGGTGTCCTTGCCAAACAGAAGCTTTTCAACCCTGTTGTGGCAGCCACCTTCTCAACTGAATATTCCAAAAAAATCCTTTTCATATTTTCAGTCTGTAAGACCTGTGTAGTCACAGTACATAAAGGGTTTTGGTTGTGAGTTAAAATAAGTTGTTATTTACCAGAGAACCAAATATCAGAAAATCACTTACTCACATCTATTAGAATAGAAATGTGCTTTTCCTGGTCACTGGTATCAGATGTGAAGACCAGTGATCCTGTGTTACCTGAAATCCACAAGATTCTGTTTATGGGAAGGATTTATTAAGATATGAAATTGGGTGATACACGCATGAATAGAGAATCAAGTGAACATCTGCCATTGTCCTCAGTTCTTCCTAGGAGAGACCTGGAAACAGCCATTGGGTTTCTGATCACCACAAGAGAGAATGAGTGCCACTCCTCAGATTTTAAGCAATCATGCATGTAACCAGCCAAGAGGTCATGCCCTAAGGCTGATACTCCAATGTTATTGGTATAACAAATACCCACTACAATCCTGGAAAGATTTCTCTCTCTTAAGACTCAGGGAGGAGGCTCATTGAAACTGCCTAATTAGTACAGTGTTTGTTGCTGAGGGTGGAGGAAGAAGGACAAGAGGAAGGTGACTATGGAACAGCAATTCTTAGTCAGTCTCAAAGTTAATTCACTCCCTGAGCCTGTAACTATAAGGATCAGATAGGAATAAATAGGTGTGCTTTTTTAATTCGTCTTCACATCTCTTGCTGTTGAACAAGAAAATACAACTTCTGTCCTTTGTCTGAACCTAGAGTTCAGCGACTTAGAGCTCAACTGTTCAACACTCAGCTCACACCGCTTCTCTTACCAGGCCCTGAACAACCTAATATGTAGTATTCTGTGGTTCCCACTTGTGAATGGACTCTTTTGATAAATGAAAGTGGACATGATTAATTTGAGAATAAAAATGACAGTCATGGTATACCGGGCATTGAGGAATAACCTTGTTCTGATCAGTCTGTCTTGGAGTCACTTCAACAATGTGTCCTTTTGGAGAGACACACAATAGGACAACCTGCTCTGCTGTGAGCTCTAGCGAACTGTGACCAGCACAGTTTGAGTCTTGTGCTTTTTATCCCACATGATTATTGTCCTCTTAGATCTGAATCCTGAGGAACAAATCTTCTGTCCCAGGATCTTTTCTCTGCCAGATGTGCTTGTCTGTAGATCTCCACTCTCAAATGCTGTTGGCACAAAGCTTCTACACTTCTTGTGTAGAAAAAAATTTAATTCTGTCTTATCTTCTTCTCACATCATTATCAGTAGAGAACAAATATTTTCAGTGATTAATAACTTGATTGTTAACCACATTACTTCTCAAAGTACATATAAAAATGTGTGTAACATGTTGGGTGATTCTATTGGAACCACACTTATGTGGTCATCCTTTGTCCATTCTTGAGTAACTGCCTAGTTGATATTGACATCTGTGTCAATATTACAACACAAAAATTTCAACCATGTGTGGGACTCGGCTCTGTTCTTCAGATCATGTTGACAGTTCAGTTTCAGAGTCACCTGGTCAAGAGATAGATCCACATTGTGCATTATGGTTTAGGGCTCAGAGAGATCACATCATTGCAGGCAATGTCCATGATCTATCAGGGTTTTGTGCCGATTTTTGGTTGCTTACAGGGTTTTTAATTAAAAATATCCCACAGAATGAAGCAAATGTGATTTATATGAGACAAAGACCTAAGTGGTGAACAGTTAAAATCTGTTCACATGGTCATTGTAAGTATACACTGCATACAAGGCACTAACTGTTGCCTTCTTCAGCTCTTGAATGTGTTTCTGCCTAACCAAACTCATATAAAAGGGTGTTGTTCTTCCAGTGTTTCACCTAGTTAAATAGTATCCTGGTTCAGGCATATCTCCAAGAACAGAACTGACTTTCTTTTCTGGTACATCTGGGAACCAACTTACACGCCCTACATTTTCATGCGTGGCTGCTCTGGGATGTGGCTGTCCAAGTCACTGCTACTGACAAAAATGCTGCAGTGATCGTGGGTGTTCACACTTCTCTAGACCACAGATTTCTCAAGATTGTCAGATACATCCAATAGTGAGACAACTCCTTATGGTATTTCTGCCATATACATTTGCAGTCTCCTATTCTGTCTCTATTAATGGTTGGAGGAATTTACATTCGTCCAAAATGAATGAGGTTCCATGCCCTCCACATCTGTACCAGCTATTTTTTATTCAGTTCTTTGAGTGATATCCATATAAAAATTGAGACACTTCAGCAGGATTTTTCTCTCATATTTCTGATGATGTGTGATGCAGAACACTTCTAATTCCCCTATGGGAGTCTTTCTGCCTTCTTCTAACACACACCTACTTCTTTGGTCTATGGCCTGTTTATTCCCTAGCTATTAACTACTAACTACTTGTATATTCCTGATTCTAACTCATTATCAGGTTTTGCTTTCTAAATATATTCTCTCAATTTTGGGTTGTCTGTATACTTTGTTAATTTAATTTGCTATGCAGAAACTTTTGGTTTTGATGTAATACTGTTAATTTTTTTCTGGATCCTTTGTTTTAGGAGTTTTAATCCATAAAAAACCTGGCCCAAATGCCATGACATATTCTTCAAATATTTCTTTAAAAAGTTTCATAGTTTGTGATCTTAGCTTCCAGTGATGCATTTGTTTGTTGTTAACAGCAAGACATAATAAAATAAAATAGCATCAGCTATAACAAAATCTATCACATTGAAGTTGGACAAGGCAAATCAACAAAAGGAAGAGTCCCAAGAGAAGGCACAAAAATCAGAGTCCTACTCATTCACATACTCAGGTGTCTCATATACTGAGAAATAGGAATTTAGACTTCTTCATTTTGTAATATTAATATTTTTTCAAACACAAATTTGCTTCCCATACTTCAGTAAAATGTTATACTCTATTCTCTTCCATATACTCTATTCTGCTTCTGCTCTCTTTCAAATTTAATCCCTCTTTTTCATATATATATATGAAACATCTTAAAATATAAACATAGAAATATTCATATATATTATATATACAAATATTCATATATATTATACATACAAATAAACATTTCTAAATATAGAAATAAATGCTTCTCAGTCCATATAATGTTACTTGTAAATATGTTTTCAGGGAGTTTGGGTATTGTAAAACCTATTGGTGTACTATTGTACTATAATAGAAGACTATTTCTCCCATACACAGCTCCTTTGATTAGGGTTGAGAGCAGATAAACTCTCTTCTGTGTTAGCATGTCTGTCTATTAACGTCATTATTGTTTAGGTCATGCCTCAGCAGTCATATTGGTTAGATTTAATGGGCATATCTTTTCTAATATTTCTAGGAGAAAGAATCCCTCAGTAAAATTCTTGTTCTTCTGAATCCTACATTCTTTTCTCCCTCTTCTGGTGTGATCTCTGAGCCTTAACTACAGGAGTTATGATCAATCAGTTGTGACTTGGCTCTATAACTCCACATTTTTTTCTCTAATGGTTTTCTCTAATGGTCTCACGGGGTTCCAAAAGGAAGTTTGGTGATGAGTGAAGATAACTACACTTGTCAGTGGGTATAAAGATAAATATGTATAATGTAGTCAGACATTATGCTATTTAGTAAATCGGCAGTTGTAAGTTCTCCCCCAAAGAACTATGACTTGATATACACTGGTTATAAGGTAGGTTTTCAGTACCAGACATCCAGGCATGTTTTCCCTCTTATTGATAGGGCTTTAAGTCAAATAATTATTTCATAACATTTTCTAATATAAGTATTACTAACATTGTTTCCAATATCTTTTCTAGAATTCGGTTTCATTATATCTCCTTGCTTTATTGTTAATCTCCTCTATAAAATATTTATTTTGAATAATTTTGTTTTTAAAGAAGTGTGAGAGAGCCGATTGGTGGTGGCACACACCTTTAATCCCAGCATTTGGGAGGCATAGGCAGGCGGATCTCTGAGTTTGAGGGCAGCCTGGTCTACAGAGCAAGATCCAGGAAAGGCACAAAGCTGCACAGAGAAACCGTGTCTCAAAAAACAACAAAACAAAACAAAACAAAACAACAACAAAAAAGTGTGAGAGAAACTTCTGGTCACACAAATCTCCAGGTTTGTACTGTGCTTCCTTCTCAATAAATGCACATGGAGTATGCCATGTACATTTGGTTCACTGTCTCTATCTTTAATATACTGCAGGCTTTATTTAAATTTACCAGTTCCTTTCACATTCTGTCTCCTACAGACAGTGGGCTTACTTCCCCAATGGTCTATTGCATTAGTTGAGAGTACTACACCTAGTACATCTTCATGTTTTGTGGCTATATTCTAATTCATGGCCTCCTAAATGATCTCTGCCTGACTGTCTGTTACCTCTGCACACTGCAGATGCCCCTAGATCTTAGGGTGGCTGGCTCATTTCTTGCCTGAGAACTGTTGTAAGAAGTTTTGCTCTTTGGCACAGCAGATATCTGTATAATATGAAGTAATCCATGTAGCTTGCTAATGATTTTCCCTGATGATATTATCTTTAACTGAAATCAGTATGGACACTAAAATCTCTTTTTGGTTAGCATTTTCACTGTATAATTTATCTTCCTAACATTTTATTCTTCCTTTTTATTACTTAAAGGAAATTTTCTTTGGAAAATACATACTTGAACTTTTATATTTTTCATCCAGTTATTTTGATAACTTCTACCTGTTGTTCAATGGCTCATCCAGAAAATTTAACTGAGGTAACCTTGCAAGAAAATAAAGCATTCCAGCTGCTTATTTCCATTTTCTTTCTTCTTTTTTCTCTTTTTTCCACCAACACTTGTTTTAGTTTAGATTGCTACAATACATGTCCTTTAAAAATTATTTAATGATTCCTCATTTATCAATTTCACTGTGTCTTGATGTTTACAGAGTTATATTAAACTATCTGATTTTATCTTAAGTCCTCTCACATCTCCTAAGATGTTGCTTACATTACAGATGTAACAGTACTTCCTCCTAATTTTATCTATTTACTTTAGATAGTATAAAATATAACCTATATAAGATGTGGTTATTGTTAATGTTTTCTATTTTCTACATTAGTTACAGTTTCAATAATTTTTTATTAATGTGTTTGTGTGTGTGTGTGTGTGTGTGTGTGTGACCTGTTTGTGTCCTTCTTAGATTCCTGGGTTTGAGGTTAGGTTTCATGTGCACCTGTTTTTTTCGATTACATAGTGGCTTTCAAATGCATCAACTTTGATACCCAGTCTTCCCTCTATGCCCTCACATCTCTCCTCTTAGTTTCTTTCTCTCTTTCTCTATTTTTATTATAAAGATGTGGAATAACATATTGAAACATCTTGAGTTTGCATCACAGATGACCTTGGACTAATAATGATGAATGGTGCCCTCTGTGGATGAAATCTTCCTGAACCTTCTCTTTGACTCTGTCTTCCAGCCAGCTTTCCTTCCATAGGGTTCAGTTGTTCCATTCTACAAAGTTTCATGATTCTATGTATACAAATTTTCTAAACCAAAATTCCTCCTCAGACCCTGTCCTGTGCAGAATTAGATGAGCTGACCTGCAGTCTGGTCTGTTTTGCTCTTCTTGTTTAAGACTGAGACCAACACTGTTCTCCAATGATATCCTAAAGCTCAGCTGGTTTATCTACAATGCTGGAAACTGGAGTCCATTCAAACTGAATCAGTAAACTAAGAGATAAAACCTATTGTTCAATTGTCCTGTCTACATATCATTCAACTTTAAAGCAGTGAAGGATGGACACAAAGCAACCTGGTGTTGGTATCATTCACGGTTGTTATGTGAAAAACCAAGTAAAAATCCATCCCGTGCGTCAAATTCCATGGACTCTAAAAAGTACCAACCAAGCTGAGGGACTACAAGTAAGATCAAGACTGGTAGGTGTCTGAGTTAGGACATGAATTAAGATGATTCAGAATGAACAAGGTCAGGGGTTTTGGGAGCAAGGTCACCCTTCTGGGATGCTTGTGTGGGCACATGTGGAGGACATGTAGAAATCAAATGCTGAGCTATACACTGAAGTTCAGCTTATCAGTCACTCCATTTCTAGTGAACAAATAGGTAGATGTTCAGGGAGATGAGAACTTACATAGGTAATATCACAAGAATTTCACACTCCAAGATACAAACAAATCTGGACAAGGCCTCTCAAGTTTCGTAGAAGATGAACAATGGAATTTAGTCCTGTCACATCTCAACACAGAAAGGGAGTTCTCCCATCCCCCATGCTGGGATTACTTGCCCAGCCTTGATGCAGGGAGAGGAGATTAGCCCTGCCTCAACTTGTTATGCCAGGCATTGTTGACTCCCATGGGGAGTCTCCACCTTTCTGTATGGAGCAGTGGATGATGGTAGAAGGGCAGCTGGGGAGGGAAAGGAAAGAGAGGAGGGAGGAGAGACTGTGGTTGGTTTGTAAAATAAATGAAAAAAATAAATTTATAAATAAAATGAAAGGGAGTTCCCCAAATCATGAGGCAATGACACTTAGCACTGGAGCTGACTAAGGCAGTGCTAAGTACATCAGTGTTGAGGACCACACAGTAAAACAGAAGAGCTCCAGAGCATGTCACAAAGCAATGTCTACTACCATTTACAAGAGGACATGAAGAATTGGGCTGAAAATAACCGTTAAATGCATCTTTTGTTTGTGAATATTAAATGAAATAGATGATACTAAGTGTGTACCAAGAAAAAATAGCTTAGTATCATATATAAAAATTTCCTACCATTATCTTTATTACCAGACTCCCCAACACATTTAGAAAACAGAACATAGCATCTCTCAGGGCCAGCTACAAAACTTGTTATATAGCAAGAAGACATGCAAATAAGGCCTCTCTCTTCTCTTGAAAACCAGGCCAGCACTGACCCTGAAGTTCAGGCAAAAGCGATCAGCCCTGATTCCCAGGTCTCTCCACTCAGTGATCAGCACTGAACACAGACCACACCATGGATTTGGGGCTGATGTGGGTTTTCCTTGTTGCTCTTTTAAAAGGTAATTTATGAAGAAGCAGAGATTCTGAGTGTGTTAGTGGACATGAACAGGAATCATAGTGAGTCTTAAGGCAGTATACTAACAGTATTCTTTGTTTTTGCAGGTGTCCAGTGTGAAGTGCAGCTGGTGGAGTCTGGGGGTGGCCTGATACAGCCTGGGGGATCCCTGAGACTCTCCTGTACAGCCTCTGGATTCACATTCAGTGACTACTGGATGGACTGGATCCGGCAAGCTCCAGGGAAGGGGCTGGAGTGGATTGGAGATATTAATAAAGATAGCAGTAAAATCAACTATGCACCATCACTGAAGGATCGATTCACCATCTCCAGAGACAATGCCAAGAACACTCTGTACCTGCAAATGAGCAGTGTGAGATCTGAGGACACTGCCACTTATTACTGTGCTAGAGACACAATGAGAGAACTTCAGTGTGAACCCAGACATGAACCTCACTGTGAGGCTTCTCAGGACCACCAGGGGGCGCTCAGCACACAGAAAACAAGTTCACTACAAGAGTTTGTGCAGGCAAGAGTAGGTTAAGCACTCCTCTCAGGTATCTGGGCTGCACTTTTTCTTGCAGTTTCCCTGAAATTCTCTCTACATGCAGGTTCTGAAGGGATCCAATGTCCTCAAAACATTACATGTTCTCCTTCTACTATTAAAAAATAATTGAGGCATAATTCCCATGAACAAAATGCCAACTGACAGCTTTGAGAACATGAAGTGCCTTACCTTGTGTGGGAGCCCGTTCTCGGGTGGGAAAGACAGAAGTCATAAAGCCATCATAGCTGCTTGACAAAGATCCGGCAAATCTGAGCCACATGATGCCCGCTGTGCCTCCTGTGGTTTTCATCACCACCTTTTGCATACTTGGGAAGCATTTTGTATTTGTACACTTTGGGGATATTGAATTGATGGAAGATTTCTTATGAATATTTTTTGCCTTGTCCCACAAGTATTCCTTCTTAGCTTCCCCAGGACAGTCCTGAACATACTACCCCTCCTGCTTTTTGGGAGATACTCTTATCTACTTGAAGGTCTTCCTCATGCAATGGAGGTTGTGACACATAAAGACACCTGTCCCTATTTTTACTCATGAACAAAATATTCAAAACAAAGTAAACTTTAAAAAAGTAACAACATTCAGTGGACTGGAGGACTTGGTCACAGGTCAGATTGCAAGTCTCTTCCTATATAAACTCAGACAATTATGTGGCATATACAGCAACAAGTTAGAATAGCTGAAGTTACCTCAGCCCTACACAGAGACTTACATTGATGAATAAAAAATGGAGTGGAACAATGAAAAAAAATGAAATGTCAGGACCTCCCTTTCTTAGAAAAGTGAGCACATACAAAGCCACTGTGGTGTCATATGACCAAGAAACAACAGAATGTTAGGATTAACATTGTATTATGCCAGAATTTGAAAAGAACTGCAGCAAGCAGCTTTAGCCTGAGGATTTGTCTTGGGTGCTCTTACCATTGAGA
>CABHPH010101180.1:0-10098 GCA_902168325.1 Peromyscus nudipes
GCGCGCGCGCGCGCGCACACACACACACACACACACACACACACACAACCACCCCTCCCACACCCATACTTCCACCCCACCTACCTTGGGAGAGTATTCCAGTCACCCTTCTAGCAGAAGCTGCTGAATACTTTTGTTGACCACCACATGCCAGGACTATCGAGATGGCTGAAACATAGCTCTTAACCTGAAGAACTTACACAGGCCAATTGTTTGCTTGCCATGTGGTCTTGTTGATCTGAGTTTCATCCCTGAAACCCATAAAAATGGAAAGAAAGAACTGACTCCAGCCAAGCGGTGGCAGCGCACGCCTTTAATCCCAGCACTCAGGAGGCAGAGGCAGGTGGATCTCTGTGAGTTCGAGGCCAGCCTGGTATACAGAGTGAGTTTGGGACAGCCAAGGCTACACAGAGAAACCCTGTCTTGAAAAAAAAAAGAACTGACTCCACAAAGTTGTCCTTTGACCTCTACATGTTTTACACACATGCACCCCCCCCACACACACATCATACATATAATACTTTTAAGAAGAGGGATGGAACTAAGGGGTATCAGAACGTTTTTCCCCAGAGATGGTACAAGAGGCTTCTTAAAGGGTGAGTAGACAGTGGTCCCTAAGCACATGGGTGGAAAGGTTTTCGTGGATTAGAGTGCTAAAAACAGAGTGGTCCCTTTGAGCAAAGAAAGGGCTTTGTGATTGTGAAATCTTGGTGCCAGCTAGGGGGTACGACCTCTGAAACTTAGTGTCGTCTCTGGCAAGACACAGTGGCTTATGCTGCAAGCTAGTGACCAAAATTTGGGACTATTTATTCCTTATCCAGAAACCATGAAGTGTGGTGGGTAGGACCTTCAATTAATACACCAAATAACCTCTCAAAAAAGGATTGTGTTTACCAGGCATGGTGGTGCAGACCCAGAATCCCAGCACTTGGGAGGTATAGGCACGAGGTTCATCACAAGTTTGAGACCCAGTTGGGGTACGTTGTGAGTTCCAAACCAGCCAGGGTTACAAAGTAAGAATATGTCTCAAAAAAATCTGCTGGATGTCTAGAGGGTCCTGAGGCCTATTGTTTTAGAACAACAATGGATCTGCTATATTTTAAGCAGAAACTGTCTGGCCATCAAGCATTTGGGACATTTTATATGACAAGGAACACAGTCATAAAGGTGGGCCTAGGGTGTCAACAGGTGTACCACTGGGGCTTCTTCCTATTACAAACAACAGAAAGCAGCTCAACATCAAAAACCTAGTATTGGAAGGAGGGGATGCCTGGAGGAGTCATCAAGGAGGCTGGGGAGTCTAAAATGGAGGAACAGACAGACAGACAGATGCAGACACAGCCTGCCTGCCAGTAGAGCTGGTAGTCCGCTGCATCATCATCAAGGGCCCCACACTACTGTGGCCCCAAGCTGTCACTGCTGGCTGCTTCTGGACTTCTGGACTCCATCACCACCACAGCAAATGCTTCTGGACTCCTGGTCCTCACACAGCCCCCTCCAGACTTCAAGGCCTGGGAACAGCAGTGTGATGCCCTTGGCTGGCGCCCTCCATGTGAACCTGAAACTGCTCAGGGCCCCAGAGGCACAGGTCTGGAGCCTCTACCCAGACTGCAGTGGTAGATTTCTCCAGCTAGTGGGGGCCCTCTGGCACTGGCCAGCATCTCCTTTCCTGAACTGACTCATTCTGCCTAAATGGGAAATGTGGGTCACTGTTATGCCATGGGAATGAGAAGATGACCAGTACCCAAGGGTGTTCCTAAAATACTTTCATGTGGTACCACTCAGAGCACAGAAAAGGTTCGTGGCAAACCACCAGAACCCACCAAAAGAGCCCCATATTGGGCTAAGGCCCAGAAAGAACACAGAAAGATAGATGAGGAATGAAGCTGTAGGTCTCAGCCTGAGCAGTTGCAGCAAAATGGGCTGTGGCTTCTACATGTGCTCCTGTGAAGTGGGAGAAAGCCTTTCTGTGAGTGTACAATTTTTTTCTTTATGCTGGCTACCAGCCACTGATGAAAATACAAAGGTACTGTACCTCTGTGGATCAATGAAGGTAAATACGGTGTTAGGAAGGAGGAATTCACTTGTGCCTGAGTTTTATTCTAGAGATGGATTTGAAGTAACATGGCCAACTGTTAAATGAGTTTGCCCTGTGTGGGTGGGTACCTGGCTGTCCTGCAGCCCTCTGATGGCGTGTCCCTATTTGTGTCCCTATGTTGAAATGTGTACCTGGTATTAAGATCTATTTTTTTACCCATATTGATAGTTTCTATTTTCTCAATGGTGATTTGAACTTGTTCAACCCCACAGTTTGGATTTATTTTCACCATTGTTTCTCTGTGGGGTTTTTCTCTCTCTAGTCAATCTTTCCCATACAGAAGGCAATTGAACACCTTACTCCTACTTCTTAAAGAAGTTTTTTGGTATTCTGATGAGCACTTCTAGGGAAAACAACAGTTTTTCTAGAGTTGAGAACACTGAAACCTAGTACTTTTGTTGCAAATGCAAGGGATCAATTTACAGTTACCTGGTATCACTGTTTCAGACCCAACCCAAACGATGCCACTGTACTGTGTCAAACCAAAAGAAAAACTTTAATAAGCTTTAACACCACTGCAAATACAGGGACATTAACCCATAACATGCAACGAAAGTGATTTCGTCTTTCCAACGTAGTTAACAGATAAACTTGACATCAACGAGGAAGAGCAACAGAGTCTACAGAACAAATATGATGTGTTTCAACTTTCAGGTTAGAAAATGTAGGTTCTGGCTGCAATTTCAAGTAGCATTTAGAAAGTTTAGTTTCCCCTTTCTACCTTCTAAAAGAAAGGATGATTTTTAAATGTAATTGTACACAACCATTTTCACATTGGAAATAATCACAAGGAATCAACATGTTTAGTCTAATTGACTGACAGATTTCATTGCCACTGTTAATTTTGAAAGAGGGCTCCTGTAGTATTGTGGGTTTAGGATAGGGAAAATAACCAGGCTAAGAGTAGAGAGCCTTGGCCTTAGAGTGGGGGAGGGAACATGCAGCGGCACACTGGGCAGGTGCCGGACTTCTGAAGCCAGATGGACACACATGGCTTGTGGAAATAATGGTGGCACGGGAGCTCAGTGGCCACCTCCCCCTTCACATATTCACTGCAGCAGATAGGACAGCACATTTCTTGGCCCACTGCACCATGATCTTCAGTGACCAGGATCTCAGGAAGCGCATCAATGCTCTCCTTGCTCGCCGGTGGGTTAGCTACCTCGACATCAACAGCGAGAGACTCCAAGTGGGCAAGGGCCGTCTCCATCGCCTGGGCCAGGCGCTCTTCGAGAGCCATGTAGGTGAGGAACTGAGGATCCACATAGGAGATGGCTTCCGCCACTCCCAAGCCATCGGCAAAGCCATCAAAGAGGCTCCAGTCCACTTCGAGGTCTTCACTCACACTGGAGTCATCTTCCAGGTTGTTGTTGCCATCCAGCATGAACATCGCGGGCTGCATCAGCTCATGGCTGGACTCATTATCCCCCTCACTGCTGCTTTCATTCTCATTGTACCGGAGCCAAGGGATTTCTCCTTCTTCCAGAGAGGCCTGCTCTTCCTCCTGAAGGGATGGATCTTGTACTTCTTCAGGATAGCTGCTGCCATTGCTGCCAACACTGGTACTGGCAAGGCTCCCAGCTCCGCTGGTGTTCACACCCCCTCCAGCTTGGTGAGCTTCCCGTTCTTCCTTTCCTGGCAGAGGCTCCCAGCTCTCCCCACTGGAAGACTGGGGTTGTTCCCGACTTCGATACTTCCGGCGCAGAGCAGCCATCCATTCTTTGTCACTGTCAGAGTCGTCTTCATAGTATCTGTAGTAATCATCAGTGTACGCCCAGAAGTCAGGGTCAGCCATGGTTCGTCGACGTCTTGACGTTTTCTCTGGTTTCACCTGCCCATTCCTGTTCTCCTTCTTGTCTTCAGGATACTTTGGCTCAGAGGAGCTGCCTGCACCCTCACCTCGGGCTCTTCTTGCTAGGCCCTCTGCGTGGCCTTCCTCAGCATCAGCATCGGCAGCATCTCTCCACCTGGAAGTACTATGTGGTACATCATCGTCATCATCAGTATCAAAAAATATTTTTGGTTTCACGCAGTTGGGAGTTGCCACATTCCGGATTTTTGGTCTCACCACCGGTTCCTCTGCACTCTCTGGGGTGTTTTCCCCAGCAGCACCAACACTCACAGGAGCCCTGCTAGGATGTGCTGGTAAATTCTGCCTCTCCCTCTCCAAGCTGCTGTTACCTTTTGCAGCCGCCCTGCCTTCAGCAGAAGCCATCTGAGAGGCCATGCCATTCTGCTTCAAGAACTCAGCCCTGCTAGCAGAGCACCTTGCAGCAGGGGGGGGTTCTACCTTGCCAAGCTCCTCTTTCGCATCATGGTTAACACTAGAGAAGCGGGGAGACCTTGCCCCCTTCTCTGGATCATCCTTAAACTTGCCAGTTTTCCCTCTCACTGGCGGTCTGTCAACAGGCCCAGCCCCCTCCTCCTCACTGTCGCGTGCCCCCAAAGTGTCAATATGTCCATAAGCCAATCCTCTTCGGCTCCCCGAGGCCCTGTACTCTCTTGGAGGATACCTGGGATAATCCTCATTCTCAACGTTCAAGCTGGTTCCCGAGCTCTCATTGTCATCCCAACGACGACGCGTGCTGGCGAATGGTGACCGGCTCCTCTTGGTCTGACTGGGGGCTGATCTGTGCATTGGGACTTCGGATGTTGTCCCTCTCTGGCTGGCAATCCTTTCTTGCTGGCTCGTGGATGGCCTGAAACTGACATAAGCATGCCTCCTTCGAGAACTCCTGCCTACACCAGACCGATACCCTCCTGCTGGTTTGGGCCGAACAGGCTTGCTAGGTTCCTGACCCATGGCTGACTCACAGTTTCCAACAGAGCTGGGATGCAGGTGCAAAGGCTCTTGCTCCCAGTTCAGAACTACAGAATAAGGAGATCTAGTTTTCCTTCAGCAGGCAGGTAACAGAGGGATAGGGGCACTTTAAAATTAGTTTCACTGTCTTCTAAGGCCTGAGGTAGCGTTCCAGTGACTGGTGTAGACCTGGAACACATTTTTAATGTTTGCAAAATGATTACAAGACTGGGTTCACAAGAAAACCAGACTTTAGTGGAAAATAAGAAAGAGTGTGTGTGTGTGTGTGTGTGTGTGTGTGTGTGTGTGTGTGTGTGACTGAATGCTAGGATGTAGATGTGCTGTGGAAATATGGGAAGAGTAAAGCCTGCTGTGAGGTTGTTTTTTTTGGGGGGGGGGGTGTAGTTTTCTGAGAACTGCAGATATTGAGAAGAAATACAATTCAGAACAGAACTGAAAATGTAGTTCACTGTGTATGCACAAGTGCCAGTGTCTGTCAGGAGAGAGACAGGTGGACAGGGAGCCAGCAATCCTGCAATGCAGGGATTTCTGTAGGGGTGGGTGCTTGTGGGTAAGAAAGCGACAAGAATGGGTGGGGCAGCTTGAGAGGGGAAGGCTCTAAGTATGACAGAAAGAGAAGGGTCAGCGCTCCTGTTAAGTGTGGCAGCTGGAACTATAGAGGGAAGCCTGCATTTCACAGGCAAGGAAGTGAAAGGGCATTAGTAGCAATGAGGAAAGTGTGTAAGAGTCAACATGGGAGGCAACAATAGACAGAAAAAGAGCACAGAGGACGTATGTGGCGATGGAACACAGAGGCCACCAACTAAAGAATGCTGGCCTATGTTAATATGGCGAACAGGAAAGGGGGTAGTGTCCCCAGAGGATTTTTGTGTGAAGGTGCAGTATAGGACAGACAGAGACTAGGAGAAGAGAACATTTAAGAGCATGTGAGCCAGCTTTCTTGTGTGTACATGTATGTAAGGCAAGCAACGGAAGGATGAGATGTCTTCACATGTGTGTATATAGCAGACAGGGAAGAGGGAGGCCATTTCTGAGGGGGGAGGGAGAACGGGAGGGGGGAGAGAGAAGGAGAGAAGGAGAGGGACATGGAAGGAGGGAGGGGTAGAGGGAGGGAGGGGTGGAGGGAGAGAGACACAGACAGACAGAATACACACTCAAATGCGGGTCAGAGGAGAAGAGGGAAGATTCTAGAGGTAGGAGGTAGGTGAGGGGAGAGGAAGGAACTAGAGGATATGCGAGAGGGTGTGTGCTTGCCTGTTTGCGCATGCGCAGAGGAGGAGCTCGCTGGAACCTTGAGGATGCAGGGACAGGGACCAGACTGCAAAGGAGGTTTGTGTGTGCCTGTGCGTGTGCCTGTGTATGCGCGTGCGTGCGACACAGAGGAGGGGGTGCAATGTCATAATAAAAGACAGAAATACGTTATCAGCTCAAAGGGCTAACCCAAATCAATGTGGCAGGTCAAAAGAAAGAAAAGGGTTTCCTGTAGGAACCCTGATTTTCCCTGAAAAATTTGTTTATCTTCTAATATTTCTTTTCCTGGGCACATATTTGTACCTAAAAATCTTAGCCATGTGCCATTCGACCAAACAGCAGCAAAATGGGGGAAGAAAGGCCATAGAGTTCTCTGCAAAGAGGCCAAGAGCATTGCAAGGAGAGACAGGTAGGAGTGGCAGAGGGCCGCGACCACCAGTCCCCTCTCAAACAGCCATGAAGGCCATTCTGGCTAGGGCCATAACGCACAACAGGAGCTGGGCAGCAAGGGATGCGGTCCCCAAGGAGGCCACGGGCCTTCGGCATGTGGTCAAGTCCCCTTTGCCCCACCCCGCTCCCAAGACGAACCCGCAAAGGGGTCACTGGGATTCTGCCCGTGCCCATCCGCCAACCCTCGCCTACCCGTCCGGGCTACTGCAGTAAGGCCGCCTTGCACTCACCTTCCCGGCCAGTCGCGCGCTCGGAGCTGCGGAGCTGACGGACCTTCGGACGCCACCACCACCGCTGCTGCTCAGGGTCTCGGCTCCTCCCCCGCATAAGAGCACTAGGGCAGGCGGAGACTGCGGCGGCGGAAGTGGCCGTGACGTCACGCGAGCCCGCCCCCTTGATGTGGCGGGGGCGTCTGCTGCCCTCTGCAAATCCGGGTGGGCTCCAAAGCGGTATGTCGTTTGAAACGCTCAGATTTTTCAGACACACACACACACACACACACACACACGCACGCACGCACGCACGCACACACACGCACGCAGCGAACTGTAACAGCACTAACATGTTAAACATTTGCCACCTTCCCTTCAGTTTTCTTTAAAAAACTGAAATCTGAAGATTCTGATTAATTCTAACATGATAGCTAATATATTACTATATTACATTCTATGTTACATGCTATGGTTTGTCTGGGGATATAAAATTCAGGGTTGCAGTAGAAACGTCAATTTTTTAAACCTGGTGTTTGAGGCAGACTGAAGGTGTTTGCAGTGAAATCTGGTACTGTTGTCACAAAACCAGCCTTGTCTATCCAAGAGATGATCGTTTGTTACACGCAACATAGATTCACATTTTGTGAATTGCACCACATTCTAAAACGTCACAGCTAGCCTAGAGTGGTGACGCACGCCTTTAATCCCAACACTCGGGAGGCAGAGCCAGGCGGATCTCTGTGAGTTTGAGGCCAGCCTGGTTCACAGAGTGAAATCCAGGGCAGCCAGGGCTACACAGAGAAACCTTTTCTCTGAAAAATAAAACAAAACAAAATAAAAAAAGTCACAGATAAGCCTTTCTTGAACTTTTAAAATTACACTGTAGTGTACCTGAGTTCCCAGCAGCAGTAGCAAATATTTGCTCTTACAGGAAATACAGCGTGTAGTAGAACAACCACCACCACCACCAAAAAACAAACAAACAAACAAAAAAACCCTCAAGAGTGACAATACAAATAGTAAGGGTAATAATTCCTATTAAAAGAATATGGTGTGTGAACCTAAGAGGGGCAAAATCCAACGAAGGGCAAAAAACAAGGAGAGGCTGAGCAAGAACAAAGAGTGTAAAAAGAGAAAGCAACAACAGCACATAACAGTGTGTGGTACGGACTAGTAACTACGTAAAATAAAAATCAGCGTCCATGGTGGCTCATGCTTTTGAGTGCAGCACTCCAGAGGCAGAGGCAGAAAGACTTCCGTTGTTTCCAGGCCAGCCTGGTCTATATAGATACGGCCAGGACAGCCAGGGCTACAAACAGGGAGACTGTCTCAAAGAAAACAAAACAAAATTTGGAGCATTTCTTTTTGTCCTTCTTTTTCTTTCTTTTTTTTTGGGGGGGGGGGAGAGGGGGGAGTGGGATGTGGGGAGGGTTTGTTATGGTTATTGTCAGACAAGGTCTCATGTATGTAGCTCAGGCTGTCCTTGAGTTTTCTAGGCTGCTCAAGCTTGCACCATTAAAAGTAGCAGTGCTAATCTACAAATAAAGAAGTCCAAGTAAAAAGTGTCTAAAAGAACACAATAATCATTTCAGAAACCACGAGAATGATCACAAAATGTACGCACCAAGCAATGCACTTTCAAAATACACGGAGCCACTACTGTTAGAAATAAGAGACACCAGGAAGTGGACTATTGGAGCGGGAGTCTTAACCCACACTGCTTGTGGTATAGACAGATCAAATGGACCTCTAAATAATTAAGGACATAGAGAAACAGACCAACACAATTAATAAGCCAGAGCTAACGTATATGCATTTTGGATTCAAGAGGATTCATTTTTTTTAATAAAAATACTCAATTTTGTGCAGGAAAAACACAGTATAAAATACATATTTGAATTCATCTGTCACACAGACTGAGCAACTTTTGCTTTCTTTCAAGCTTCAGACCCTCTACTTTTGAAACAAGGAAATTATAGCTGAAGCTTTGACGTTATCCAATTCCCCTTAACTTCTTTCCTTAAATAAGAACCATTTGGGAGCTTGTATTTCCCTACTTATTTTCCTGTTTCTATGTAGGTATATTCCTGTACACACTATATGTTATTGTTTCTTTGTTTTAAATTAGGTAAGCCATATCTTCAAATATCATGAAATATTATCTTTGGAAATTTGGCAATATTGATATATGTAGCTCCGAGTCATGGATTTTAACTACTGAGTGCTATTTTATCAATTATCTAACATGGTATAATTAGAAGACTCTATGGTAAGGAATTCCATTGCACGAATTATGAAATTCATGTGTCTCTTTCCTTGCTGATGGATTTGGATCATTTCTGTAGTGAGATTATGAGAATTCAATGACTATCTTAGTAGATAGCTCCTTGTGACCGTCTCCAGAGTAGTTTTCCACTTGACCTATGGTTGTTTTGCAAGTTTAATCTTCTTGGCCCTCCAGGAAGACTGACTTCCCTCAGCAGGATACCCTTGGGGAAAATTGCCTCTAGCCTCTAATAGATGTCTGTTTGTCCTGGTAAGCTGGTCCAGGTGTCAACATTTTTAACCTATGTTCTGATGGGGAAAGGGATTTGAAAAATTGCTCTGCTCTGGGTACACACATTTAGGTGGGATTTCTTGGTGAAAAGAAATGTAGTAGTTATCAGAGTATGGTAGTGCAAGCCTTTAATCCCATCCCTGTGGAGACAGAGGCAGGTGGGTCTTCATGAGCTCCAAGCTAGCCAGGGCTACTTAGAGAGAACCTATCTCAAAACAAACCAACAACCAAAGACAAACTAAAAAAGAAATATAGCAGTTATTTACTGATGAATAACAAATTGTCTCAAACACATAACACAACATGGCACACACTAATTATGGTACAGTTTCTGTGAATAGAGAATCCAGACATGGTTTAGTCAAGGTGCACCGGGCTTGAGTGTATGAGGACGAACTCAAGCGCACTCTCATCTGTGGTTGAAGTCTCATTTGAAGGTTCAGTTGGAGTGGGGAATTCCACATGACAACATGGATGTTGTCAGGCCTCAGAAAGTCTATGTCAATTCATGTGTTGACTGGCAGGTTGTTATTCTTGACATTTCACAGGCTTCTTGGTCTCCCCACAGCATGGCATGGCAGCTGGTGGTGGTGGTGGTGGTGGTGGGTGGTGCTGTGGTCTGTGTGTGTGTGTGTGTGTGTGTGTGTGTGTGTGTGAGAGAGAGAGAGAGAGAGAGAGAGAGAGAGAGAGAGAGAGAGAGAGAGAGAGA
>CABHPH010101180.1:10108-54582 GCA_902168325.1 Peromyscus nudipes
AGAGAGAGAGAGAGAGAGAGAGAGAGAGAGAGAGAGAGAGAGAGAGAAAGCACGCTAAGAGAATAGATACAATCTTTTATAACTTACTCTCTGGAGTGACATCTCATCATTTTTGCTATGTCACATTTAATAAAAAGCAAGCCACAGACACTGCCCCTTTCCTGTATCAGTCTGTAGCCATAGTTGTTCATAGTTTTCCACTATTATCCACTACTGTCCATGAGATCAATAATGATACCTCTCCTTGCATTACTGACACGTGTGATTTTGTCTTGTTGATATTTCCAAAGACTCAGATTTGGGCTTGTTTTCTTTTCTGTGTATCTACATTCAATTTTACTGCTTTATGCTCTACTTATTATATGTTTCCTTCTGCTTACCTTGGATTTAGTTTTCTTTTTCCAACAGTACAGACCGAGGCTTCAGATCTTTCTTACTTTCTAATATGTACATTCAATGCTACAAATTTCCCTCGAAGCACTGTTTTTGCTGCAACCTATGTGTTTTGGTAAATTGTTCTCTTTTATTTTCGTTTTTCTTAAAATGTCTTTTGCAGTGCCGAGGACTGAACCCATGCCTGCTGGGAAAATGCTCTGCCATTGAGCCATCCCTCCAACCCTTGGTCTTTTTTATGTTGAGACTTCTTCTTTGACCCATATGTTATTTAGAAGTTTATTGTTTAATCTCCAAATATTTGGGGATTTTCCAGCTATCGTTCTGTTATTGATTGCTAATTTAATTTCACTGTGGTCTGAGAGCATACTTTGTATGATGTCTATTCTTTTAAATTTGTTACGGCATGTTTTATGGCCCAAGATGTGGTCTATCTTGGTGAATGTTCCGCATGAGCTTGGAAAGAATGTGTATTCTGTTTTGTTGGATGGAGTAGTCTATAAATGTCAATTAGATACAGTTGATTGATGGTGCTTTTCAGTTCAACTATATTCTTACTGATTTTTCTGGCTGGATCTGTCAATTGTTGATAGAAAGGCATAAACTATAATAGTGGATTCATCTATTTCTCCTCTTTGTCCTATAATTTTTTGCCTCATGTATTTTGATACTGTGTTGTCAGGCAAAAATATATGAAGGAGTTTTTTTTTAATCTTCCAGAAGACTGGATCGTTTTTATCATTAATTCCCAATTTATCCCCAATAATTTTATTTGTTCTGAAATTTGCTATGCCTTAAATTAACAAAGCTACTCTGGCTGTCTTTTGATGGGTATTATCGTGGCTATATCTTTTTCCATCCTATTTACTTTTTAAAATATTTATTTTTATTATTTTTAATTGTGTGTATGTATGCATCTGTGTATAGGTATGTTCACATGAGTGCAGGCGCCCACAGAGGCCAGACCAGTTGGGTTCCCTAGAGCTGGGGTAACAGGCAGTTTCGAGCCAGCTGATGCTGTGGCTGGGAATTGAATTCCAGGCCTCTGAAAGAGCAGTACATGCTCTTGACTGCTGCCGTGCCACCTCACCAACTCCCCCTACCTAGCTCCTTTTCATCCAGGGGTTTCTCTTGAAAATAGAAATCGTTGTGCCAATGTATGGTTGGCTCCTGCTATTGTTTCCGAGGCGGTTGCTTGGTTGGTTTTGCAAGGCTGAAGATCAAATTAGGACTTTGCCTATGCTAGGCAGGGATTCTATCACAGGGCTACCTCCTCAGCCGTGCATGGGTCTTGTGTTTCAGTCCATTCTAATAGTCTCTATTAATCTATTAATCGGTGCATTTAGACCCCATTAAAATGGTTATTGATATACTGTAGTTATATTAATATCTACCATATTTGTGACTATTTCTTATTAGTTGCTATTGCTATTTGCTTTTTTTGAGGGGAAAGCCTTTTGTTTTTGTAAAGTCCAGTCTGGCTTTGAACTTGCCATCCTCCTGCCTCAGTTCCCTGAGTGCTAGGATTCCAGGTGAGTTCCATGCCACTAGATTTTTGTCCTTTGTTCCATTGGGACATTTTTGTGTAGCTTTGGACTCCCATTCTTTGCATGTCTTCTCTGCTTCTCCTCTCTTAGCATATGAGTTATACTTACTTTACTTTTTTTAGAGGGAAGCTTGGAATAAACATTTACCTACAACTAACTTTCAAATAAAAGCATAGGACTCCATGAACAGTGTAGGCACCTTAGAGGAGAATATTTCCTTTTTTTCCCTCCTTCCTGTGCCTTATAATATTCCTACCATCTATTTCTAGATCATTTAATACTGTTATTACTATTTTTGAATGAACTGTTGTTCTTTATATCAGTTATGAGCAAGAAGATTAAATAAAATAGATAACTATTTTACTTATACCTTCATCTTCTCAAATAGTCTCCTTTTCTTTATGTAAATCCAAGTTTCTAACCACATCTCACTTTTCCTCATTCTGAAGAACTTATTGTACCATCTCTTGGAGCTCAGCTATTAGAGATGACATTCTAACACTTTGGTCATAATCTCCTAATTGAGAGTGAGAACTAGGTCTAACCTACACTCAAGGGGAGAAGATTACACAGGATAGGAACTTTTAGGATATGCAGATCTGGATGAGGGACATTAGCATAGAGATGAACAGATATTGCCGATTTCCTTCTCAAAGTGCTTGGAACCATTTGCGTTGCCCCTGCATTCGTCCACACCATCCTTCCCACTCCTGTCCTCCAGGGCCTACTTGCTGCCAATCTGGAGAGCATGGAACAGTGACTTGGCCTCAAATGTCTTCTCAGATGTATTGACCTGTTAGGTGCTTTTCTGAATTGTGTGTTCTCATCTTTTATTTATTTCTCTCTTGGTGCTGTTTTCTTGTTTTTCTGGATTTCTAAGACCTCTTTGCATATTCAGAATACCGAATATTAGTTATATTTGTACCACAAAAAGTACCATCTTCTCAGTGTTTTCTTTAAATGTAAATAGGAAATCATAACAGCACTTAAAATACACCTTAGGTGGGTGTTTTTCATAATCCGGAAGTATACAAGACCTTGGTAAGCTTGGCAAAATATACGGAAGCAAAAACCAAAAAGGTTCACCCACAGAAAGTAGGATCAACCGGCAGGCAAGAAATCAGCAAAAGGTAAAAAATGCTAAGGAAAAGGCAGATGAAAGCCTGCAGAAATTATTTGCCACTAATTGTACAAAGGGAAGGCCAATTTCCCAATCATACAAAGAGCTCTATAAATCAATACAAACCAACATCAATTGTAAAATGATCAAAGGATACTGGCATGCATTTTATTGGAAAGAACTGATAGATGGCACTTAAGCACACGAGAAGATGCTTAAGCTCTTAGGTAATAGCAGACTCACCACGAAGACAGATCAGTGACAAGTGACATAGTCTGTGGGTGAGAGCATGGAACCCCAAGCAGCCTTTGACAGAGCTGGTGGAGGGAAGAGAGCCTTCGCAGCAGGCAAGTTTGCAGTATCCACAAAGGAGCTGGATTGTGTCCCCTCAGGGTTCATATTTTAGAAATTTAATCTTCGAACATACAAGTCAATATCTGGAGATCCTTTGAGAGGTAAATGGGTTAGATGAGGTCAAGAAGGTTGGGTTCCCATGATGGCATTAGTGGGTTTATAATAGAGGAAGAGAGACCCAAGCTAGCATGCCTGTTGTCTCTCTCCATGTGATGCCGCCTTCTGCTCTGCTGTGATGCTATGATCCCTACCAGACAGACATTGACCACATGACTGTTCCATGCCTTTGGACTTGTTAGCCTCCAGAACCATAAGCAAAACCACTTCTTCAGAAAGCACCTGGTCTCGGAAAGAGAAAACGGAGAAAATCTATTTAATTATTAATGTATGTTCTTTTGAACAGAAAATATACCTCTAGGAATCAACTTATAGGTATATTTATACATGATTGAAATGAAGTGTGTGCTGTTACATCTACTGCAGTACTGCTGCTAATAGCAAAACATTAGAATGAATCTAAATACTTACCAAAAGAGGAATTAATAAATGTATTGGTGGAGTAATTACTATGGCACAGCTGAGATACAGAATCTAAATCTCCCTGTATAACAAGGGATAAACACGAAAAACTCTATTGAATGAAAAAAGGTAGGTAACAGGAAGATGTGTGCATTACAATAGTATGTTGTATATAGTTTTTGTTTGTTTTGTTTTGTTTTCTTGAGATAGGGTCTTTCTACATCGTCCTGGCTTTCCTGGATCTCACTATGTAGACCAGGCTGGCAGGGATCTAACTGAGATCCTCCTGCTTCTGCTTCTCAGTGCTAGAATTAGAGGTGTGAGCCGCCACACTTAGCTTGTGTTGTAAGTTTTGGAATGCATATGAGGTTCAAGATGATTCTACCTCCCCAAAGAATTTATCATTTGATTCCTTTGACGGTTAACTTTAGGTGTCAACTTGGCTGAATTAAGGAATAGCTCGAGTGAGGAGAAATTCTATCCTCAGTGAGGTCTTTATAGTTACACACAAATCTCTATATAATTTTAGACGTATTTGTAAAAGATATCCTAAGTACATACTTTTAAAACTTGTATGCTTTCACTTCAGTTTTTACTTGCTTCCCTCTTTTGCATACATTAGAACTCTCTACAACCTTTGATAATAGTCAAATATTCATTATTTCATATTTGCCTTCCTATTTACATAATTATGTTGTTTGTATATATGTATGCATACATAAGCAATACATGTGTGGGCTCTATTTGTCATTTTTAAGTTAAAACCAATTTATAGAGAGTCAGCCCTCATATCTGAGGGTTTCACATATTCACATTCAGTTGAACTACACATCAAAATATTTGGAGTTACAGGTGGCTGTGAGCCATCGTGTGGGTACTGGAAATTGAACCTGGGTCTTCTATAGGAACAACGAGTACTCTTAACCATTGAGCCATCTCTCTAGTCCCTCATCAGAATATTTGGGGAAAAGTGTGTCTATACCAAACATGCTTTTATTTTTTTCTTGTCATTGTTTCCTAAACAATCCAGTATAACACTTATTTACATGGTGATTATAATGCACTGGGTATTGCAATACAGAAGATTTAATGTTTATAGGATGACATGTGTTCGTTACATGTAAATACCACACCATCACACATCACACATTTACATTACATGTAAATACCACACACATCAAAGAAACTTGAGCACCTGCAGCTTTTAATATCTGTAGGATAGAGAATTCTTGTAACCAATCACCTTGCTAGTCTCACTCAATAATTACCTCTAGAAATCAAGTAGTATGGTAATTATTAATCCTCAATGGTTGCCCAGTATTTCCTAGTGTCCTAATCTAGCCAGACACTAACTACTGACAGACTTTCAGTGCCTGGGCTGGGTAGTGTTGGTGACAGCGGTGCATGCCTTTAATCCCAGCACTTGGGAGGCAGTGGCAGGCGGATCTCTCTGAGTTCAAGGCTAGCCTGGTCTACAAAGCGAGTTCCAGGACAGCTAAGACTGTTACACAGAGAAACCCCGTCTCAAAACAACAACAACAACAACAACAACAACAAAGACTGAGTGCCCTCCTGCACATGAATGCATTTTAGTGCTTTTTAAGCACTGTGAACACTAAGAACAATACTTCAAGACACATTTTTATACTTAAAGGTTTTTAGGTGTGATTGGGGATTTTCTTTTCTATGGAATGATATCACCGAGTAGGTATTCTACCAATCAGGTTGGCTAATGCGTATCTTCTTTTGGCTTCTGCTGTACTAGAGACGAAACTCAGGCCTTGAGCTTGCCTGGTAAGTGTTCTAGCAACCAAGTTATATCCCTGGTCCTAATCTTTTACATTTTAATCAATTCTGCCAGGTTGTCTTTCTGCAAGGCTAGAGCAGTCTCATTTTCTTTTGTCGTGTGTGGCCCTGTTCTATGGCTTACTGGACTGGTCTTATGTAGATTCTTCTCCTGCAATTTGAAGCTCCAAAGGAAACACCCAAAAGTTGAAGGGATGTAGTTGAGTTGCATCAATAGCGTTGGAAAACCAACTCCATGTTTTGAAAACGCATCCTTATATCTGCCTGAGTTTGCCAGAGTTGAATTCTGTTGCTGGCAACCCAAAGAAATTACGAACTCTTTCATAGACAGAGCCTTGAACCTGGTCATAAGCCAAACACCAATCCCAGCTACAAACCCGACTCTAATCCAGGCCACAGACTTGGTTTGCACCCAAGTTTGAAACTGAGGGCCAATCCTAACCCCACAATTCACCAAGCCCTGTCTGGCATCTCTCTACTGGGTTGCAAGGGGCTTCAGGTGAGCCAGCCCGTGGCTGTGTTTTAGCCAAGTGCCTCTAGAGCCTGGGGCCCAAATTCAAGTCTCTGTGACAGCTGAGCTGATGGCTTCTGGAATGGAATGGAATTCCTCAGAAAGCAACGCTGGTAAAGCTCAAGTCTGAGATGGTTGGTGAAGAGGGTGTGGGTTTCAGGAAATAACATCAAAATAGAACCTGTTGGGATAAGATCAGGTTTGGTTTGTGGAGGTAGAGGATGATGGCAGGGAGCTCTGAGTCAGACAGGGAAGGGATTTGAGAAAGTCAGGTATCTGTATCCAAATGGGGACAAATGGGGCTGGACTGAATTCACTGCTGGGGTCTGGGTGGGTCCTTATGAGACAGAGGACCTGCACGCAAAGGACCAGCTCACAGTGAGTTTCCATGGAGAATCCAGGCAGTCTGTAGCCCGAAAGCCTCCTTTGTCTCTTGGCTTCCTGGCACTGCCTTGACTGGCCTATTGGCCTCATGCTGCCCAGCCCCTCTCCAGGCTGTCTTGACTTCCCATAGGCCCAAAGCCACCTGCCACCACCCTCCCACCACCACCCCCTGCCTTCACTCAGCCTCCCTTCCTTCCCTTCCCTGGCATGGTCAGCCTTCCCTGGCATGGCCGGCCTTCCCTGGCATGGCTTCCCATTGCGTGCCTCTTGTTGAGTTTCAGGGATTAGAACTCCCCTCCCCCTGGGGGGGGGGGATATAGCTTCTTTCTCTTTTCCCTAGAGCCAGTAGGATCTTGCCAATTCTGGTCCCAGTCTCACCTCAAGGAACGCTGGAAGGAATTAGACAGGACTTTGTGGGTGTGGGGCTGAAGGAGTCAGCCAAGAGTGTGAGAAGACACTAACATTTGTTAAAAACCTATTACCTGCCTGGTGAGTACTTCACCTACAGGCTCATTTACTCTTCACAGGAAGCCAGGTCTCCATTACGTTCAGATGAGGAGCTAAGTGCGGCCTAGGTCGGTGAAAGGGTTTGTTCAAGGCTACTCAGCTAGATGAGGCAGAGCTGGATTTTGGACCTGGAACTGTCCATTCCACACCTAGCTACTTCAAGGCCTAAGGTGCGAGAAAGGTGATAGCCTCAGTTCTTGCCTAAGGTGGGGAGATCCCTGGTGGAGGCTGAGAGCAGCATCCTGGGGCCAGCTGAGCAGGTGGCAGGTTATAAGTAGACTAGGGAGGGCTGGAGGGGCCAGGCTGGGTTGACAGAGAAGCAGATTGTAAAGCTGCTCTCTCTGTACCCTCTTCTCAGAAGTTTCCCCCTCTTCCCTGAGCTCTTCCACTCACATGGCCCAAAGAGAGCCCACTGATAGTGTTGGAGTAATAGTGGTGTAGGGTTAGGCAGAGTTCAAAGGTCACAACATAGCCATTTACAGGCAAGAACTCTGAGCTGCCCCAAGGCCTACCATTTCCCCCTTGGCAATAGAGAGATTGTATTGGCTAATGGCTGAGACCCATAGCAATACTGCCAGTGTGTGTGTGGGGGGGAAGGGGGGCAGCCTGGGCAGGGAAGAAGCATTGTGGCCACATCAGTAGGAAAGCTTTGCCCACAGAACATGACTTGGGGTGAGAGCAAGAGCAAATATATGCTTGGAAGGTGGATCAATTGCTGGCACAGACATAGCTCCATTGGGCTGGCCTGGGATCTGAGCCCTGCTTCTGGCTGCCTCATTCACAAAAGAAGCGTAGAGAAGCAGCAAGCTGGAGGCTGGGATTGTGGGAAAATGGGCCTTTGAAAATAGGAACACCACTCAGGGAGGTACAAGGAGGCAAGAAAGAGCTGGAAACACAACACTGAGAAGGAGAGACGCAAAGAGGGAAAAAAACGCCCCTCTAAGCAAAAGACGATGTTCAGAATTCCACAGAGGTGTGAGGTGCAAGAGTGTCTTCACAACACTGCTAAGCCAGGAGCATACATGCCTGTAATTCCTAGCAGTTAGGAGACAGAAGCAGGAGGATCATCACAAGTTCAAGACCAGGCTGGGTTACATGTACATGGTGAGTTCTAAGCCAGCCAGGGTTAGTGAAACCCTGTCTAAACAAACAAACAAACAAACAAAAGACTCCAGGCTATGCCACCCTGAACAAAATCTTTTTAGCACCCTCTGACCACAGTGTTCCTACCGGCACAGTAAGTTTGGTTCCAAATGCCCTCTAAAGAAATCTGGCAGCTCTTGTATTCTAGAATCTTCTATAAGAATGCTCTAAGTTCCAGCCATTGGAGTTTGATTGTGCTTCAGACAGTGACACAATCAGTGTTTTTCTTCACTGATGGGCTGTGGGTGTCAGAGTAATCTTGGAGGCGGGCACTAAAGGCACCTTCTAAGCCAAGGCAAACCTCTCACTGTGGCCTAGAGCTTGGGTTAATTGGTACCCCCCTTATTTTCACAGCTTCCTCACTCCCTCCCTCTAATGTGTCGCCCCACCTGGTTTCAAGAGACCCCCCCTTTCCTAGTACCTTCACCAGCACGCTTCAGCATACTGTAACACAGTTCCCCCAGCTCTTCGCCGGCCAGTTCCTTTGTTTTCCTTCTCAGGACTGGCCACGAACCCGGGGTCTCAGAAACTCTAAGCAAGTACTCAACTGCTGAGCTCTCTTTTTGATTTTTATTTAGAGACAGGGTTTTGCTAAGTTGCTGAGGCTGGCCTTGGACTCATTCAGTAGCCCAGATAGACTTTGACCTTGCAATCCTCTTGCCTTGTCTCCCCAAGAGCTGTGATTCAGGCCTGTGCCACTAGGCCCAGCTTTCCCTTTTGATTTGAGCTGGTGACATCCTCTTTCCAAGAAGTCTCCCTGGCTATTAGTCTAGGCCTGGTCATCCTCGCTCACACACTCTGGCTGGTCTCTAACACTTAGGACGATGGTAAAAACGCATGTCATGTAAATAGCTCTGTGTCTGTCTCCCTTCCAAATTAGCTCTGGGAGGGCAGAGGCTTTGTTTACCTAATGGCCAGCAATCAGGACATTCTCAACCAACAAAGATTTCTGGAAAAGAGAATCCCTAGTAGCTGTTTTATATTGTAGACCTACTTGGGGGCAAGGCAAGAGACAGGCAGCATGCTCCATTTCGGGTTTGTAGGTATAGAGACAGAGAGGCAGAGAGGTGACAGGTTTTGTCCTGCCAAGAGGTCTTTGTCCTGAGCTCCTGTGGAGTCAGGCCTAACAGCAGGTCTGCCTGCTTTGCGTCTCCTGCCTCCTTTTTTGCCTGCCGCCAGCCACCCTTCAGTGGGAGAGGAGCAGCAGCTGTGGCCTCTCCTCTTGTTTCCATAGCAACCAGTGCTTACCTCCCGCTCACACTGGTTCCTAATTGCCTGATTACGTATCTCCCCCCCAACCCCCCAACCCCAGCTTCAGAGCTTCTTGAGAGCAGGGTCCATGGCGAGCTTTGCTTATCATCACATGGCTCTGGGCTCAGTGAGTATTACTTAAATGAACAAAAGTGAATGCAAGACCATCCACGCACATGGGCTTTTAAAAGCTTTCATCACAAACAAGGCACCTGGCAGCCTGTAGTGGCTGAGGGGAGGGGGGATCTTGAGGATGCAGTACTCCTCAGCTCACCTCTGCTGAGTGGGGTGGGTGGCCACCCCCACCCTTCTCTTTCCCCTGCTGCCTAGAAGCTCTTTAGAAAACAGGCAAAGGCCTATGTGGCCCTGGCTGTTGGCGGGAGGGGGATGCCAGGATGGTGCGACACCCTCCTCACATGCATTTTACTTACTACCTTTTCCTGAGAGAAGCCATCTCAAATGGCCAGCTTTTGCTTTGAGGATTATTCAGAGCAACTGGCTTTCCTCACAATTCCAGTGTTCAGTTGACCATCTTGAAACTTGGCCTCTTCCCCTCTCCATTCCCACCGCAGCAACAGTAATCTAGCTCCCGACGACCAGCCTCCACCTGAGCTGCTCCAGCAGTAACCTCCCTGCCCCCACTCCTGCCCATTTCCCTCCCGGCTTTCCTTGCTACATTTTTTTTCCATGGTACAGACGAAACAATGGTGCCACACAGAAATCCTCCTGTTATTCCCAGTCAGAGACACAGGGGAAGTAGGTGCTGACATAATTTTTGTGCCATAGGGAGAGTATAAGTCACCTCGGCCCCAGAGAGGGAGCAGGCCGACTCCTCACGCACCCGTTTAGTCTTTCATGTTGTTTGCCATACACGTTTAACTCTGCACCAGACACCAAGCTCCTGAGCCTCAAGCTCACAAGGATGGGGCCATGATGAGTTCCAACCTTACTAGAAGGGCCCAAACAAAAGACCTAGCACCATGATCTACACTTCCCAGGGCACTGTGGGAATGTACAGACCAGTATGCTGGTGCGAAGCAGAGAAGCATCACAGAAGATGAACTACTGGAGCTAAGCATTCTGTGAGAAATCTTTGGTATGGCAGGCATGGTGATGAATACCTGTAATCCCAACACCTGGGAACCAGTGGGGAGAAGCAGGAGAATATCAAATCCAAGGCTAGCCTGGGCTACATATCCAGACACCGACTCAAAAAAAAAAAGTTTGCAAGCAACAGACATATCTCGCAAAAGAAGGAAATCTGTGGTGCTATGGGATTAAAGTATAGGTCATAGAAACCTCACAGAATAGGGAAGAAGGCCAGAGGACGGATTGGAAAGAGGCCCACGTCAGCTGTTGGGGAGGGCTTGGGAAGATTAGGAAGCAGGAGAAGTTCCATGAGGATGCTGGTGAAGAAATGGACATGTGTATTTCTGCTGTTCTTCCTTGACTTGCTCCAGATTTAAAGTCCAGGGGGAGTGTCTGGTAACTGCCCAAGCTTGCCTTCTGGCTAGACTGGGCTGGGGACAGGAAGGCCATGTCCTTTCAGCTTTGTGCTGGGAGACACACATGGAATTACTGTGTCACCAGCCTCATTCCCAATGAAGCAGAGACCATTCACTGAAATGAAACAGAAACCTAAGGAAGGAGGAGTAACCAGAACAGCGCAGCCATGAACTAGCCAAGCTGCTCTCCCTGCTAGACTGTAGGAAAAAGGAGGAGGAGGAGGAGGAGGAGGAGGAGGAGGAGGAGGAGGAGGAGGTGGGGGGCGTTTCAGGGAAGGAAACGGCCGGTCAGGCTGGAGCTCAGGCTGCTGGGCCTGGAGAGTAAGGACAGAAGGGTTATAGATGGAACAGGAGCAAGAGGGAAACGATGTGTGCTCTGCGCTGCGGCACTGGAGCCAGACTTGGGGGGATAGAAGGGATGTGAGATGTCCCAGAAGCAGCAGAGAGAACCAGGGAGATGGCTGGGTGCCTTACATGCCTGCCCCCGAGCCCGATGACCTGAGTTCAATTCCCATGGTGGAAGTGGAGAACCTACTCACACAAGTTATCCTCTGACCTCTACAAGTATGCTGTGGTAGACAACTGCTCTCATAAATAAATAGATAAACAAGTGCAAGAACTCATTTTTTAAAGACTGAATCAAAGCTGGGCATGGTGGTCCATACAGCTTATCCTAGTACTTGAGAGGCTGGGGCCAGCCTGCGCTATACAGCAAATTCTAGTCCAGTCTAGGCTGCATAATGAGACCTTATCTCAAAAACTAAAGTAAATCAAAAAGTCTAGAGTCAGGCCTGGTGGAATAGGCCTGTGATACCACCTACTCAGGAGGCTGACCCAGGAGGATTCCAAGGCCAGAGCCTGTCCATATATCTTGGTGAGATACTGACTCAAAATAAGAAAATGCAAAAGGGGGCTGGGAACATAGCTCAGGGTTAGAATGCCTGCCTTGCATATGGGATCAACAAGAAATGACTTCCAACGCTGTTCACAGAGAGACCCACTCAAGAGCAATTCAGGACCCAGAATCCTTAGCCACGTGAGGGCAAGTAAGACCTAACAGAGAAGGAAAGCCTCTCAATGCTCACACATTCAATAGCAAACATCAGCGTAGGCCTAGGTAGGAGTGGGGGACACCAACCCTCCATGAGCACTCTCATACTTTGCTACCGGAACATAAACCGATACTCTGGTGAACAATCTGAAAATTCATATCATGGCTTTAAGTATGCATACCCTGGCAAGTGGATCTCCAGGAATTTAATCCCAAGGAAGTGATTTGACAACTGTGTATAGGCAGACACATGCACAAGGATGTAAGCATTGTTGCAGAGAGAGAAACCCGGAAATGGCCTCAACATTAGGGAACCAGCACCAGAGTCTGGCCTGCATGCTATACATGCCCTGCAACCAATAGGGCAGGACAAGAGGGGACATTAGGTACCAGGGGAAAGGGTAACTCTCTTTTCTTTCTCTCTGTCTCTCTGCCTCTGTCTCTCGAGCGTGGAGTTTTGTTAATTACACTGCACAGTAATTCCTCACGATAAGTATACTTTCCTGGGTCTCTGGGAGGATGTCTGCAAAGGCCCTATCTCTTCCTGAAGATTTTATCTGAGGAGAGGAGAGTGCTGTAAAGAGGAGGGAGGGTAGGAAGAATTCAGAGGGAGGCAAGTTGTTTTCTGCTTTTGGAGTTCAACCTGTTCCCTGAAACTTACAAAAACAGCCACGAGTGAGCTCGGGGGAGTTCTGCAGAGGAGGAGGTGGGCCTTTACTTGATACTTTAAAGGCGTTTGTGTCGTCTGCATGTTTTACCAAGTGCCAGTTCACAGAAGTCAAAAGTCGCTTCAAACAATGAAGATACTTGCATTTGCAAAAGGGGCAGAGACACCACGGATAAGCTGCCTGACCAGGGAGCCTCCCCAGCAGGCTGTCCAAAGCTCCCTTGGAGCCTTCTCCCACTGCTGCCCTCGCATTGCTGATGCAGATAGAGATAGCTCTGCCTTCTATCTACGGGGTGGTAGCACCCTCCTGCCCTAAGTTGTGACAACCTGTCATGTCTCCAGACACTACCAGATATCCCTTAGGGGGTCACAGGCACACCCAACAGAGAACAAGTACTTCGATGTGCAGGTGGCTTCGTTAAGCCCCTCTCCTCCATGGCTGTCTACCAACGGCCCTCTGTAGCTCCATTGGTCTGGAGTCAGGAGATGGGGCTTCCCCATCCAATCCTTCCGCCACTTGCTAGCTCTGTGACCATGGGCCTTTGGAGCCTCACTTTCCTCAGCTCTGAAATGGGATTAATAGGATCCATGGCTCAAGGACAGCCAGACTCTTCCTCAGCTGGATCTTTCCCCAAAGCTTTACAAAGTCTTTATGAAGCCAACCCAGCAACCACCTCCCTGGACCTCACTTCCTGCCCCAGCTGCTGCCCTCTCTCTTTTCCATTTACGTGGTCTTGGGCTGGGTATCTGGTTCCCTCCTCAAACTCATGAAATTCTTCTGTCCCTGTTCGTAGCAAAGGACCCCTGTCACTTTTCACTACCCAGACTACAAGCCTGGGAGATGTCGGTGTCTCCTACCTTCCCAGCCTCACAGGCAAACCCATTCATTTTATCTCCTAAGGGACTTTGGCTTTAAACATATTCCTTTGGGAGGCAAAGGCAAGCAGATGTCTGTGAATTCTATGGCACTCGGGTCTTCATAGTGAGTTCCAGGCCAGCAAGGGGTCCATAGTGAGACTGTCTTAAAAATCACCACCACCATCACCACCACCACCACCACCACCACCACCACCACCACCACCACCACCACCAAACGCTACTTCTGGGGTTCGAGGTGCAGCATGTTGGTGAGTGTTCATCTAGCATGCACAAAGCTCTGGGCTCCATCCCCAGCACACACAAAAACTGTGTATGTGTTTCTAACTCGGTAACCCATTGTTTATTGATAACAGGTAATACATTTGAAACTCAGAAATACATAGCAGGAGTTAGTGAGGAATCCCACTGCAATTCCATCAACTTCCACACCTGCTCCTTGTACACACAGGGTGATGACTGCTCTGAGTTGAGACGGACTACCCTTCAGTGCCTTCCTTATGGGAAACAGACACATTGCATGTTCTCACTTCTCCCACCCTCCCATGAAACAAACAATAGTGAACACACTGCCGTGTACCTTGCTCTTCCCCCAACAATGTATCTTGTCAATCTCTCTGCTCAGTACACAGAAAGCTTCATCAGTCTGTTTTTATACAAAGCATTCTCCTGGGTACAGCTTGCCTTGCTTATTTTGCTGGGGTATTTACCAGCACCCGCTATATGAAGTCTTTTGTGATTATAAACAATACAGAAACAGAGGCTTTTTTTTTTTTTAGCTTTCTTGTGATGGTGGGGATGGAACCCAGGGCCTCATACATGCTAGGCTAATGTTCTTACCACTGCCCACTGACAGACATCCCCAGCCTGGTCTAAACATATTTTAAGTCTATCTGTTTTGGTCTCTTTTGTGTCTACTCTCAGGGAAACTAGCACCATCCTTTTCTGGACTCAGCTGAATAGCTTCCTAAATTTGCTGTCCAAATCTTCACTTTCTCAAAACACAGCTGGAAGCCACAGATGTGCTGGGTGGTACAAACCTGCAGTCTCAGTAGCACTGGAGAGGCTAAAGTGGGATTGAAGTCTGGGGCCAGCCTGGGCTACCTAGTAAGGAAAGTTGTATTTAAAAATAGCTATTGCAGTGCTCAGCAAATGTTGTGTTCCTCCTTGCTTCCACCCAGTCTTCCACTCTGGAGTCTGAGTGCCTAACGTACACACTCCAGTGGGCTGTTCTGCAACCGCCAGGCCTGCGGCTTCTGCCTGGGGCCTCCTACTCCTTAATATGACTCATTTGAAGGTTGCTAATCCCTTCCTGGAATCCCCTTCTTTTGTTCTGCTGTGATGCCCCAGGAATCTCTACCCTGAACTGTGTCCTCTCTGCTTTTTCTTCCTCTGCCCATCCCTGAAATTCTGGGGCTGGTATCCTCAGGTCCCTTCCAGGCCCCTTGTCTGTCATGCATAAACCCTCTCTCTGGCCTCATCTATGCTCAAAGCTTCTGCCCCCACATATGCGCAAACATTGAATCTCATTTCCAGCTTTCTATAACTCACCTCAGCACCCCTCCTCCACTACATTCTAGAATGTAAACAGAACAAGAGAGCAAAGATCCTGTCTGGGTTTGCTTACAATGTCTCTTTCCCTCAAGTTCTGCTTGCCACCCAGTAGGGGTGTAACTCCTATTGTCAAATGAATGAATGGGAAGGCCACAGGTAGAATGGGCACAGCTTCCTCCTCCAGGTAGGAAGTAGGGCAGTGGGGCAGGGAAAAGCCTGGGACCTGGGTGCAATGGCCTGTCTTTTCTCGTGCAGTCTCAGGCAGATACTTCCTAGGCAGAGTAAGAAGGAAGATGAGAGTCCAGGAACACCCTGCACCCAGGAGCCAGCAGCCCCAAATCAACCCACTGTCCTCCAAGGTTGCTTCAGGTCCTTTGTAAAAGCTATTAGTCAGTATCCTGGGGGGGGGGGGAAGTGGCCCATGCTCATGAGAACATGTGTGAGCATGGCATGTCCAGCCTCGTAGCCTCGAAGGAGAAGTAGCTGTCCTGACCTGTGGTAGTGTTGCCAGAGACAAAGGACATGAGGTAGAGACCATCTGGAGGGAGGCCAGACCATCTTGCTCCCAGTGCCAGGGTCTTGGCAGCCAAGGCCAGAGCAGAGGAAGGCCTATTTGGAGAGGTAGAGGGATTCTGCCGGTGCCCCTGCCACATGGCTAGAGGCATAGCCTCCTCTTGCAGGTCAGTCTAAATGAAGGTCAAAGCTCTCTCCTGTTGGCCATGAGAAGTGGCACAAAAGAACAGCGTTTTCTAGGTCATAGCTGAGCAGGCCCCAGATCTCCCCATCTTCTGCTTCTCACGGAGAAACTAAAGCTCTGATCAAGGCAGAGAATGTCCTGTACATGTTCAGCCTCACACTGTGCATAACAGGACCACAGGTTTACTTCTATTTTCTCCCCCTCTTTTGAAAAAATTTTTTGATAATTTCATACATGTATACAATATGTTGTGATTACATCCCCCCCCTCTACCCTCTGGAATTCCCCCCCTTAGTTTCTTTCTGTATTATTTCCCATCAAGTTCCCCAGTGGCTATACCATTAAGGAAAATGACAGCCATGCCTCCAGGCATCATTAACAGTCATTAGCTCCTCAGGAATGGGTTGATCCTTATGGGCACCTCCTGTATCCACGGTGGAAAGTCGCAGGGCCCAGTCTTGTGCAGGTATCCATAGCTGCTATGTGTTTAAGGTTGAGGCGGCAATGTCATACATGGATGACGGTGTTTCATGACACTTCCCTGTTTTCAGACTCCTAAATTTGAACTAACATGACATAAAACAAATTGATAGAGAAATTATTTAGAACTTAGAAAGAGGCAGGCTCTTTCCCTTAGAAGGTTGCTAAATGTATTTTCTTCCTTCCTTCCTTCCTTCCTTCCTTCCTTCCTTCCTTCCTTCCTTCCTTTCTTTCATTCATTCTTTCTTTCTTTCTTATCCTTGATGTTCCCATCTTTTTTCTTTTTTTAATTAATTAGTTAATTTATTTTACATTCTGACCACAGTTTCCCTCCCTGCTGTCCTCCCAGGCCCTTCTCCCCATCCCCAATCTATTCCTACCCCAAAATTCACCCTTCCTCTGTTTCTGTTTAGAAAAGGACGGGCCTGCCATGAGTATCAAACAAAACATGTCATATCAAGTTGCAGTAAGACTAAACACCTCCCCTGTGTTAAGGCTGGACAAGGTGACCCAGTATGGGGAGCAGGGTCCCAAAAGCCAGTAAAAGAGTCAGAGACAGCTGCTGTTCCCACTGTTAGGAGTCCCACAAGAGGACCAAGCTACAGAACTGTAGCATAGATGCAGAGGGCCTAGGTCAGTCCCATGCAGGCTCCCTGGTTGTTGGTTCAGTCTCTGTGAGCCCCTATGAGCCCAGGTTAGTTGATTCTGTGAGTGAGTTTTCTTGTCGTGTCCTTGATCCCTCTGGCTCCTACAATTCTTCCTCCCTCTCTTCAGCAGGATTCCCTGAGCTCAGCCTAATATTTGACTGGCTCTCTGCATTTGTTAAAAAATGTCAATGTAATGATGTCTAATGATATTCTGCTATGCTTTTAGATTGGTGCCTAGCCCAGTAGTCATCAGAGAGGCTTCATCCAGAAACTTATGGAAACAGATGCAGAGACCCAGGCTTACTTCTTGACCAGTGACCTTCGAACTGTTTGGCCTTCCAAAGTTCACAGTTCCTTTCCTGATTGCGTTTCAGAGGCCAGAGGGAGCCTGCAATTTTCGAGAAAGGCACACAAGTCAAAGATGCAGTGTAGAAGATGGTGGCAAGCATTAGGGAGCTAAAGAAAGCAGTGGAAGAGGCAGGCTGGGTGTGGAGTCTTCAAGGTATAGCCGGGGAAGTCCTCCTTGCTGAGGGCCAGTTAGGGCAAACTGTGAAGGTGGTGAGGAAGAGAGGCAGTGCTCTATGCTACACTGTGAGGATGTCCCAGAGTTAGCCTTGCATGTTACATTGGCTTCCCCAGGGGACCGCGGCAGCAAGGCATCATGGGAGGCTGTCCTTTGGATTTTGGCCTGACCACAGGGACAGAAAAAGATACATCTTCTGAAACTCAGGCTGGGCAAAGAAGTGAAAGCCCATGACAGCCTGGGTCAGGTAATCACAACAGTGACCTCAATAATAATAGCATTTAATCTGCCCGAGGCTGTAGGCCAGACACTATTTCTAGTGTATTTATAAGATGTGGCAGTCCATTCTCAGAATGAGCCTGAGAGATCGGTGCTATCATTGCTTTCTTTTTTAAAATATCTTATTTTCAACTTTCATTTTTGTTTGCATGTGCACACATTGTGCATACACACACACACACACACACACACACACACACACACACACGCCCAAGGAGGCCAGAAGCGAACATCAGATCCCCTTTAGCTGGAGTTACATGTGCTTGTGAGTCATCTGCCATGGGTGCTAGGAACTAAACTCTGGTCCTCTAGAAGTGCAGCAAATGTTCTTCACCTTGAACCATCTCTCCAGCCCAAAGATTTGTTTTATTGTTTTTAACTGTGCGTATGTATGTGTGGGTCTGTGTGTGGATGTGTAAACATGAGTCCTGGTATCTCAGTAGGTTTGACGTGTCCGATCTCCTCGAGCTGGAGTTACGGGTGGTAACTATACAAATGCTCAGAACTGAACTCAGGTCCTCTGAGGAGTGCAGCACATGTTCATCACTGCTGAGCGGTCTCTCCAGCTGCCGTGAGCTATTTTTATGCCCATTTCAGACCTGAGGAAATGGAAGCTCAGAGTAGTTACAGAACTTGCCCAAGGTCACCAAACAGCAGCTAGCCTTTGATCCTTTTAGAACCAGGAGCACACTGTACTAATGTGGGCAGAACAGTGGACTGGAGGCAGGGGGGCACATGGAACTATCACTGGAGTTTGCAGCTGTAGTCCGAAGAGCTGGGAAGTTCAAACAGTTGAAAGCAAAGCATAATCGGGCATGGTGGCACAAGCCTATAATCTCACCACTCAGGAGGTGAGAGCGAGAGATGGGCAGATGTAGAGCAGCCTGGGCTACGTTAGCTGCATTTATCTCAAAACAAAGTCGTATGTATCATGGCACCTGACCCAAGGGGAAGATTTGATTTGCTATTTCTGTAGGAGAGGATGGAAACTGACTGTCATCTCCACTAGAGTGTGAGCTCCATGAATTCAGATCCCTGTCTGGTTGAGCTAATACTCTACCACTGGTACCTAGCACATGGTAGGTGCCCGAAAAACATTGAAACAAGTGAACAAATACAACAGGCGATGTTCTTTTTACTCTCGTTTACCGAGGCCCCTGCTATGGACATTGCAATCTTTCCGAGGCACCCGAGAGTCTGAAATTCTCCCTCATTAAGAAGGTGAGGCATGAAGTTCAAGGAGCATTGCCAAAGTAGAGCTTGGAGCTTCTGCCTGAGGCAGCCATGACGGAGGCCCAGAGTAGCCATCCTAGTTGAACATGCTGATAAGTGACTGACGTTTGCTTCCTTGTCTCATCTTTTCCCCAGGGAGGTAGGGATCATTCTTCTCTACCCTAGATAGCTGAGGAACCTAAGGCCGGTAGGCCTTGCCCCAGCTCCTACAGGGTCATGAAGCTGGAGTTCACTTCAAACTCTGAAGCTTGCAGGACTTGGCAAGGTGGGCCAGCTACTTAGACTCTGGCTAGGGTGAAATCGGAAGTTCCTTCCTGCTGACATAGTGGCACACTCCTGGTAACTCCCCAATAGTCGAGAAGCTGAGGCAAGAGGGTCACAGGCTGCAGGTCAGCCGTGACTAAAAACCACAAACAAACGAACATCAAGAAGGTCCTTCCCCGTTGCTCCCTGCCTGCCCAGCCATTCACCGGTACCCTCCCATGCTCCTCTCCTCCGTGGCAGCCCCCGAAGCTCAGTGTGCGAGGTAGGTTGTTTCTTCAGCTTCTCTGAAAGTAAAGACTCCAGAGCAGGTCTTCCCTCCCTCCCTCCACCCCAGACTTGGAGGACTGAGCAGGCGAGATGGGAAAGAGAAGAAACAGGTCCTTTCTGAGCAGAGGGTCCTGCTCGGTAAACTGAGTGTTAGCCATCGCGTAGGGTAGCTGTGAGGTCCAGCTGAAATCACTGTGTATGTCTGATGTTAGAGGAGAGCTTCATCCCAGACCAGCCAGGAGTCCAGCGAAGGGTCAGAATGCCCCACTCACACATTGTCATGCCTTTCTGGCTCCTTTCTGTCTAGTCTACCTTTAGCCTATTAGGTAGAGTTATTGTCCCCTGCCAGACTTGTAAGTCATACACCAACCAAAGGCAGGTAGTCTGCAAGTGGCAAGGGCAGACATTGCAAAGTGGAAGAATGTGATCCTCAAGTGTGTGGAGAGTCTCTTGACCTCCCAAGATTACACTCCTCTGCCTTGGTGGTCAGATCTTGGGGTGACAGTCACAGTCATACAAAAGGCTGGTTCTGCTGATCACTTCCTCCAAAGCAAGATTCAAAGGCACACTGAGGCTGTCCTCAGAGGCACAGCTCTATTATGAGCCTCTCCCTGGTCTCCTCACTCTGCCGGGACAGCAATGAAGAGGGGAAAATGGTTGTTGCATCTTGGAAGGAGAAAAGTGAACTACAGTCACAGCAAGGGTTGGGACATGAGCAAGGTCTGCAGGAATGCAGAGATGGGGCAGCTCCAAACTCTGGAAACTATCTACGCTTTTGCCCATCTTTAGAAACCACTCACTGAACAAGCCACAACGCCATTCTTTATCACCTTGTGCCAGCATCTCCTCTGCCATGCAGGCGTGGCTCTACCTCACACTGTCAACTTGTTGCTTTAAACAAAACCAGTCTCTTCTCTGTGGTTGCCTACAAGGCTTGCTGTTTACAATCTCTGATCTCCCAATAGTCAACAAAGTGTCTAGGTATGGACTTGCTTTTTATTTTTTCTTCTCCCATCCTTGGAGTACTCTTTCTGAGAAGTCACGTCTTGCTGCTTTGGAAAGGCTGCAGCTATTGTCTTGTGATGATTGCCCTTTTCCGGTTGTATGTTTGGAGCTTTGCTTAGATGGTAGCTCTCAATGGCAGCCTTCAGACCTCTTCATTCTTCTTCAGAGTTTGTCTCTCTGCTGTTGTGAATTCATTCAGTGCTGTCTTCTAATTCATTAATTTTCTCTATGACTGTGTCCAAGTTAGAGCCATCCCATTTAGTGATGTTTTTTTCCCCCTCTCCCTTCTTTACTTTTCTTCTCTTTGGTGGTAGGAATGGACCACAGGGCATTGTGTATGCTGAGCTAGCACTCTACCACTCAGCTGCATTTCCAGCTCAGGTTTTATAATAGACTTTCTTTTCTTATTTTTTCTTTCAGGTTTTGAGCAACCGCATCATGTCCTTTTAAGGAATATAATTTTTTTTTTACTTATTTCCACATATGTCCTAGACATGCTTACTTCCAAGTTTGGCTAGCTTATTCTCCAAAACATCATTTGAGTAAAGATGGCTTGCCCTAGGTCAAGGAACAGGCAAGCCCCAGAGCCAGTGTTAATTCCTCAGAGGTGCTGTCCTCTTGGCATCCTCAGTGATCCCACATTTAGAAATAAGGTGACAAGGAGTGCCACTGCTCAAATAGTCAGTGGCTGGCCCTCAGAGGCAAGCCAGTACTTGTCACATTAGAATACAGGTGTCCCAGAAGTGCCCACACCAAGGCAGCAAAGAGTTGCACCATGAACACTGCATGCTATTGCTTCAGGGAGGGGGCCGAATTCCCAAAGGCGTGGCTCTGAGAAGGTCCAAGATCTCCCTCCGTAGTTCTGCAGGCTGAGTCACAGCCCACTTTCCTCCACAGTTTCTGAAGACTCTTGTGACTGGCGAAGCTTAGGTGGGCCTCTTCCTTCACTGAGCCTTGACTTCCTTATCTGCACAATATGAAGATACCACCTTGTCCTGTACGGATGGCAGGAACAATCACTGAGACAACTCACGGAAGGAGCTGGGCTTCCAGAACTGGGAACAGGGAAATAGTAGCTTAGAGCACAGCTTCTGAAACTCTTCATACGCTTCTGCATGAGAAAATTTTACTTGATGGTGGGCATAAAGATATATAAAATAGGTACCTTTCTGGGTCTCAGTTTCTATATCTATAAAGTGGGCATGATAAGACATGTCTTAGAGAGACATTGTTAAGATAAAAGAAAGTGTGCTTAGCTGGGCAGAGGGGGCGCCCACCTTTAATCTCAGCAGTTGGGAGGCAGAGGCAGGCGGATCTCTGTGAGTTCTAGGCCAGCCTGGCCTATAGAGCAAGTTCCACACCAGCCAGCGCTACACAGAGAAACTCTGTCTCAATCAACAAATAAGAAGGAGAAAGGGAGAGAGAAAGAGAGAAAAGAAGAAGAAGAAGAGGAGGAGGAGGAGGAGGAGGAGGAGGAGAAGAAGAAGAAGAAAAGAAGAAGAAAGGGAGGGAGGGAGGGAGGGAGGGAGGGAAGGAGGGAAGGAGAGAGAGAAGGAAGGAAGGATGGAGGGAGGGAGGGAGGGAAGGAGGGAAAGAAGGAAGGAAAGAAGACAAGCAAGCATGCTTGACATGTAGAAGAGATTTAGATATAGCCTGTTTCCAACCACAAGGGTGAAAGGCCACTCATCTGAATCTGTCTAGCCAATTGGGCAAAAATGTCATGATCTTGACTTTGGCATTCAAAGTTCTTAAAGCAAGTGACCCCATATCCCTCTGTCACTTGATTCACTCACCTTGTACCTCCCTGTTACCTTCCACCCCACACAGAGCCAGGCACTCTGTCTTCTGTAGATACCCCTTCAGTCTCCACTGCCTCTGAAGGATCCCCACAGAGCAGGGCTGGCTGACGAGGTTGCCTGTCCCAGCATGGACCTGGCATCCTCCCCATGTACTCCTGGAGCACTCTGCAAATGTGATCCTGGCACCCGGTTCCAGAACCTTCCACACCCTGGGAGGACTAGAAGGATGAGGTCAAGAGTGAAGTTGCTGCTGGGGTCTCTAGATACTCCCTGTCTAGGGCTGCATCTACAAACAGATCTCCCCTGCTCTTTTGGGGGCTGTTGTGGAGACTTGTGGGAAGATTGTGAGAAGCAAGAACTGGCTTTTCCTCTGCAGGCACAGCAGCCTGTCTTGATTCTGGGGTTTCTTCATAGTTTGGGCTTATCTTGGGAAGAGTGTCTCAAACACTTCAAGGTCATGACTCAGTTACCCTCTCTGTCCTGTAGGGACGTACAATCACCCTCTCTAGAGACAAGGAGCTGGGGAGACTAATCATAGTCTCCCATAGCCTCAGATGGAAGCTGGGCCCAGTAGGATCTTATGGTACCTAGTGAGATTTTATGTTAATTTAGCGTGAGGGACTGGGTGTTAGTTGCAGAGACACAGTTGGAATTCCAAATACCCACAGTGGTCCTCAGGAAAGGAAGCCCTGGTAGGGAAGGGAGCCTTCTAATTAGGGAGCTTCATCCCTGGGACTTCAGCCAGGAGGCCATGTCACAGTATTGCGCCTGTGAAGGTGGCCTGGCACAAGCCACCATCCATTGTTGGCTGGGGCATCACATGGCATGATTTTCTCCCTATAATAGGGTACATAATCTGAGTCATCCTGGGTTCAAGGAGCAAGGGTTGGGCTCTGGACATGCGAACCCTGTTTAGAGGAGACCTGGATACCCTGGGCCTAGAATTACTGGCTATTGAGCTGCTCAGTTTTGTCTCCTAGGCCACGGGGCCAAGGACAGATGGGGCGTGTCTGGCTCTGAACATACAATCAGTTCTTCCTTCTGTTCACTTCTATCCCAATCCTAGTTCACCTCTGGATCTTACTTTCCCTGTTCCGGTCACCAGGATTCAGAAGCCATTGCTAGAGCCTTGGGATGACCCCATTGAGCTCAATGGGACAGAAAATTGGTGTCTTTACATTTGAACTGGTTATTGTCCATCACAAACCACCCCTCCCATTGAGAGTTTCATGAAGTAGCAATGCTAGGACACTTCCATCTACCTCTGTCTCTTTGCATGGTAGCTGGCCAGAGGTTCAGAGAGGGTAAGTAATCCCTTCATGGTCACACAGCAGGGTCTCCCCAACACAGGGGCCTGTCTGTAGTGATTGTGGCTGGTAACAAAAGGTGGAATAAAAGCAGCAGGAGGAACGGACATGGAACTGGAAAGAGGCTGGAAAGTCAGGATGTGCTGAGTGGTAGCCCACCCTGGAGTCATTAGCCCAGCTATCATGCTGCTTCCATTGGTGAGGATTAGCACAAACATCCCCCAGCTGCAGCCCTCCCTGCCGGACAGCTGTGCAGGCTTTGGGTGGCATGCCCCAGATGTGGGAGGCCCCAGGCTGGAGGCTGGACTTTCTCTTTAGTGACGTGGTGTGCTCTCCCAGCATCCTGAGGGCACAAGCCAGCCTCTGGCTCATCTCTGCTGTCAGGCCTGGTGAAGGACAGTCAGCATGCCTGGCTGATCAAAGGCACTCCCACCCTCTGGCTTTGGGAGTGTCAGAGCTGAAGAGGAGTGTAGAGAGCCCAGATGCCATTTTGCCATGCTTTGAAGTCCCACTGCGTTCTGGACAGGGTCTGGCTCTGGAGGTAGACCTATCAAACATAAACTTAACAAAGATTCTTTGACACGTGGTATGAGGAGGCAGAAGAACTGAGTCCTGTCATCTTTGACCAATCTGTTTACCGTGGTGTGCCCCAGCCTCCCTGACTAGACCCGGATGGCATTGAACTTGACTGAGTAAGGCCCTGAATGACTGGGCCATCTCATGACTATGATTTCTCTTCCTTCTTTTGGAGACCCAGAGCAGGCCCAGGTCAGCAGTAGTTTGGCCCTGAAGACAGGGTGGCTGCAACTGCTGAGAGTGGCGACAATTCATTCATTCATTCATTCATTCATTCATTCATTCATTCATTCATCTATCTATCCATTCATTCATGATGTACCCCTGCATTCCTTAGCCTTGGGAGTAGGGCACCCTCACATGCTGCTGCTTCACTGTCTATGAGACCTAGATTTGGAAGTAGCCTGCTCCTTAGGGTGCCTTGGCTCTTCTGTAAAGCTTGGATGACCATGTTGGTTTTTAACTTTCAGCAGTGGCCATAGCTAGCAGGGGCTTGGCTGAGTCTGACTCCAGCCAAGTTAAGCAACAAAAGCAGCTACAAAAGTGCTTTCTCATGCTCGCAGTCTTGCTGGGATGTCTTAAGAGAAAGGGCAGACACACAGCAAGGCAGGGAAGAATGTCATGGAGCCAAGGTACAGTAAGCCTATACACTACCTCTGGTACTGGACCCTATCAGTGGATACTGATCTTGGGAATTATTTCTTCCCTTGTATGTGTATGTACTGGGAATGAAACCTGGGGCTTCACACATGCTAGGCAAGTATTCTACTGCTGTGCTACACCCTTGCCCTGGCAACTTTTCTCACTCTGTCTCTCTCTTCCTTGCCTATCAGTTTTTCTGAGATAACATCTCCATATGTAGCTCAGGCTGACCCCAAACTTTGTGATTCTTGCCTGAGCCTCTGAGTGCTGAAATTATAGGCATACCTGACTTGGGAACCATTTGTTAAACGATCCTTTACAGGCTGTTAGAGGAAAGGAGAGGGAATTCTGTGAGTTTCTGGCCTCCTCCTCTGGAAGACACCTCCCTCTCTGCCGCTTCTCCAGCCATTGCAGTCTAGGCCCAAACTGATCTTATTAAGCCCTTTGACCTCTTCAAATAACTCAACAACAATGTCCCTGGGCTTTTTTAACTTGTTGGTCTTGAAACAATAAAAAAAGTCTTGATTTTATTATTTATTTATTTGTGTGTGTGTGTGTATGCATGCATGTACATGCACACATGTATCTGTGGAGGCCAGAAGAGGGTGTTGGATTCCCTGGATCCGGAGTTACAAACAGTTGAGAGCCCACTATGTGGGTGCTGGGAACTGAACTTGGGTCCTTTGGAAGAACAGCTGAACCATCTTTAAACAACTCATTTTGGACGTATGTCTTTCGGTGTTACAGGAGGAGAAGCCCATGACAGGCGGTGGTGCACACCTTTAATCCCAGCACTTGGGAGGTAGATGCAGGTGGATCTCTGGGAGTTCGAGGCCAGCCTGGTGTACAGTAAGAGTTCCAGGCTAGCCAGGGATACACAGTAAGACCCTGCCTTGAAAAACAAAACAAAAAAAGAGATGCTTACACAGCTATCTCCCTCACTGGACTCAATGGCCTTGTGGTTGGCTCTGGCCTACTTCACAACCCTGTGATATCTTGGTGTCAGGGATGAAAGCAGTCTGCCCAAACTCTCAGCCATCTGCTAAGGTGTAGTACATCCAAATCTTTGCTTGCCCCAGCAGAATCAGTCAGGGGTGAGCCAGTCTGCTCATGGTCCCCAAGGCCAACAGTCCTTGTCACAGCCTCTAAAGAGCCAGGCTATGCAGAGGGTGGCCAGGCTGGACTTGGGAACCACACTGAGGACCACCTGCTGCTGACCTTCTTACAGCCACATTCCCATAGAGAGGACCTCTGGACCTCCACAGGGCCCACTGTGTGACAGCATCCTACCAAGGTGGGGTAGTATGAGAAAAGCAAGGCTGTCCCTGTGACTTTAGAGGTAGCATGGGAATCAGGGTTCTGCTGATAGCAGTGAACAGAGATGCAGCTCCCAAGTACTCCAGGTGAGGACCAGTCAGTATCAGCTGCCCCTCTTCCCAACCACCAGCCTTGGTCTCAACTCACTTACCCAGAACCAGGGTATCAGAGCTTGAAAAGCCCTCAGAAATCAGTAGTCCAGCATCCCCTGCACAGAATACACACATTCCCATACATGCATGCACCTTCATGGACTTGCACATGCCTGTGCCTACATAAGGGGAGTACAGATGGGAAATCAGGCCTTGTGGAGGGAAAGAAGGAGGCCAAGTTTAGGCTAGTAAGTCAGTGGGTCTAGAAGGAAGATCTTTGGGCCTTCTGGCTGTGTATGGAATGGTTTCGTGCCTGTCTTTCTTCCTTTGGAAGGTCCACAGTAGCTGTTACTACATGTGGACCTCTCCTTAGTTCTCAAGCATTGGACGCAGGGTCTGGCCTCTTGCTGGAGAAGTCTCCATTCACTGTTCAAATGCAGACCGGCTACCCCCTCTTGGCCCAATTCCTCCTCGTTCAATAGCATGCACGAAGAAAGCTGTCGTACCAGAAAGATCTCAGGAAGAGTTGGACCCAGGCAGGGCAGCCCAAGCTGCTGGGGAGAAAAGGCAGCTAGCCCTTCCACCAAAGCCCTGGAATCTAGAACTACGAAGACCCTGAGAGTTGTGGGGAGGAAGTCAAATGAAGCTGACTTGCTAAGTAGCTTGCCTCAGCCCCCCATCCCCATCTTCCTGGCTGGAATGATACTAAGCATCGTTCCCATCTGGATGGCCCTTTCACACACCACTGACTGCCTTCTCACCCAGCCTCTTCTTGTCTCCCCCACACAAGAACAAGCGGTAGGGAATGATCCCCTTGGCCAGATGGCAGCTCAGAGAGCACAGAGAAACCTGCCGGAGGCTGCACAGCATCAGTGGTGACATTAGCCTGAGACCCGGGGTACCACACTGCATGCTTGTGTGCTGTTTAGATTCCTGTGGCGCTTAAAGACCCAGATCTAGGCTCCGGATTTCTGCCCCAGCTAGGGGGCAAACTGCTTAGGGCCTCTAGGCTGGAAGGGATCCCAGTGGGAAGCGGTTTCGGATGGAGAGAGGGCACCGAGGGCAGATATAACTTAAAAGACCAAATCTATGCTTATCCTAATTTCCCTCCATTTTGAAGAATTTTGTCCAGCTTTTCTTGAAAGCAGAACTATTGGCAGACGTCCTCTTAGTTGTCCTTCACATGAGAACATCTTCCAGTTCATTGAATAATATTTTCATTGGCTATTTGTTGGAGCCCATCTAGGTTTTCCGGTGGCGTTACCCAGCAGGTCTGCATAAAGAGGATGATTGGACCATGGGCCTGAGTATAGGTGTTTGGAAGGGTCTACACTTGGCTGTACTTGAGCAAGGGGGAAGTCCTTTGCTCTTCCCCTTGGCATTGTGATAAAAAGCCCTTTGGACTACGGTTCTGGGCTGGTGGGTTGAGACCCAGGCCTTCCCAAGGCTATCCTGTATTTTCTATCTGTTTCTACCCCCTCTATCCTTCTAACTAATATTTCTTGCTGCTCCTACTCAAGAGCACTCTGGGGAAATGTGGGGTGGTGGGTAGCCCCTCCACACTATTGAAGTCTGGGTTGGCAGTTCTTTTCTTCTGGGATTTAAAAAAATACTATGACACTTCCTTGTGGCCTCCATGCTATAACATCCCCCTTCTTTTGTACTGAGGTCTCTTGAGTCAGGAGGAGGCAGGAGCTCCTGTGAGGTGAATAATCCTTCATAGCTCTGTGTCCTGGGAGGAGTCCCACATGCTACTTGAGCCCAGACTTTACATCACTGTCCTGAGACAGCAAGGCTGAACGGCCATACTGGGGCCTCTCCTGGGACTCTGACATTCTCTGAGCTTTAGCGTTATCTGACTCCCCAGGACTGATCAGATCCCAGGGTAGGAGAAAGAGGCCCTGCAGAGAAAGGTACCTGCTGGCATTGTTTCCTCTTGCAGACAGGGCCTGGATCCTGTGCCTTTTGCTCTCTCCTCTTCTGCCTGCCTTAGCCCCTAGCAGCCTACCGAGGCAGGGAAGGCTCTTACCAGCCCAGCACCAGATCTTGTGTTTTCTTCTCACCTAGACCATCGCAAATTACCTCCTTGTCTCCCGCACCAGAATCCCTATGCTCCGCTCTGGCCATGGCCCACCTATGAGCTTCAGGGTTCTCTCTGCCTGGGACAGCCCTTCTTCTCTACTTGCAAGCTCACGCAGAGGCAAGACTAGCTCTTTACTTCACTTCTCAGTGCTTCAGTTTTTGCATCCATAAATTAGGGGTGATGATACTATACTGTGAAGTTGACATGAAGCATTTTGAACAGTGGCTGGCCTGTAACCATAGGCCGATTCTGTATCTGAGGACACAACCAATCAGATTGAAAGCATTCAGGGAGCCGACTGTGTCCGCACTAAACAGCACACCATCACAACTATTTGCATACTATTTACATTGTATTGGGTATTATAAGTCCTGTAGAGATGATTTAAAGTACATGAGAGGATGTGTAGGTTATATGCAAATCCTATGCTATTTTGCATAAGGGACTTGAGTATCTGTAGAGCTGAGCATTCCCTGGGGACCCAGAGCCGATGCCCTGAGGACCCCGAGGGACTGACTCTACTCAAGAGAGATTAGCTATTATTATAGAGATCAGTGACACTATTATACCATAGCAGCACACAGACACCAGAATCCAACTCCCTATGTTCAAATCCCCTGTGTCACCTCAATCAAGTCATTTAACCTCTATGTGCTTCCATGTTCTCATCTTTAAAAGGCATCTAATCAGAGGCCCACATCACCAGGCTGTCACACGGCTCACAGGAGACAGTACATACAAGCCCAGAGAGTGGAGCTGTGAGCTACTGATGCGCATGATCTGGGACGGGGATGACTCTGGCCACTGAGAAAGACGGGCAAGGAGAACTATTGGGGAGTAGGCATTAGCTGTAGCTCCTGCTAGGGAGGGACTCCTGTGTCCCCAAGGTAGCCCTTGAACCCCGTCAGGTTCCTGGCTAGCTGGTGCCATCGCCACCTCTGCCAGCTTTCGTGACTTCCTCTCCTGGCTTCAGCTATCCTGCCCCATGCCCAACCTCAAGGCTCCCTTTGGGAGGCCTCCCCAAGTTTCTGCACATCAGCTTAGCACCACATGGGCCCCCAGATGTTCTCCTAGACCTGCCTGGGGTGCAATTGTTATCCCTGGCTGTATGGGGCTGCTTGGGAGTCTGCCTGCTTACCCACATGGATAGAAAAATAACATAAAATGGACACATTCACAGATTTGACCAACACTGGAGAGAAAGCCATTCTTGGTCAGTCTCCTTCCCTCAAGCAGTTTTACAGTTTCTATCGAGGGGAGCCAACCCCAGGCCTGTGCTTCTGCAGCCTTGGCTGTGGGTCTCAGTGAACAGAGCTGTCACAAAGGTAGGGACAGTTCTTGTCGCAGCTGCCTGCTGACTCTCTACTCATTAGATTTCCTGGAGGAAGGTGGAACTGAGAAAGATGGCATCTTTTTTTTTTTTTTTTTTTAAGAAAATCCTAATTTTGAGGGACACAGCTCCGCACTAGAGGCCTAGATTGTCATCTTGACCCTGGCCTCTGAGGTGACCCTGGGGCTCTTTTTCCTCTCAGGCCTTCACTTGTTCATCTGTCACATGAGCAGTTTAGCCCAGACGAGTCTGAGGCACCTTGTCTTCCAGGTGAGTACATATCCTAGGAGTCCTTAGCACTGCCATCCCAGGGCGGAGCTGCTCCAGGGCCTGCCATCAAACATGTGCTGAGTATCCTGAAGCTACACTGCAATAGACTGATAAAAGTCCAGACAAACGCCCAAGCCAGCCCGCACGAGCCTCCAACACAGCCCATGGCCCAGCCTTGAGCCATCCTACCTAGTATCCCAACCCCGTCAGCGGAGGGGTGGAAGGCAAAGCCTAGCTGCTGCCTAGACGATGGAGTGCTGGGGCCCCAGCAGGAATGTGGCTGGGTTTATTTTGGTCCTCTAAATTGGAAGGCTGGAGGCTCTCATTTAGCATTCCCTGCTTGTAGCTGGAGCCCAGGCTGGGGTGGCCTACCTCAGCTGCCAAGCACAAGCCCCACACCAGACCACAAGCCAACCTCAGAGCTGCCTGTGGCTGGCCCTGCATAGCAACACCGCAGACAACAAGGCCCCCTAACTCTCCTAGCAGTGTCGTGGGGGCTCCACTGCTGTGGGGGACCAGCAGGAGAGGGCCTGGATGAGGGTGGGCTCAGCCAGTCCTTGTGCCCTGTCCGGGCACCTGTCCTTTCAGTGCCTTGTAAGGCCACGGGATTTTTTTTTTCATAGAGCGAGTCCTGAGCAAGAAGTAAGGCAGTAGAAAGGAAGGTCTAGGGCCCAGAGGGCCATTGGGCTTTGAGGGAAGGGCCAGCTGTTTTCCATCTTCACTGAGGGCTGAGGGAAAGGAAACAGGCTGGAAAAACAAGGAGAGGGGCTGAAGTCTCCAAAGAGCAGCCTTCCTGCCTTGGCCTACCGTGGAGAAGTGACCAGCCCTCCAGCCGTCCCCCTTCAACCTGCCTTCCATGCTGCTACCAAAGGCACCTTGCCAGCAAAGCCTTGATCGGATTATCTCTTTAATTAAAACATTTCAATGGCTCCCTATCATCTACAAGGGGAAATCCGCCTCCTATTCAAGGACCTAAGGCCCCTTACAATGTGGCCCCTGCCCACCTTTTCTGCCCAGCTCCCAAGGCCTCTCCACCCCCACACTCCACAATAACCTGCCAGCTGGCTTGGGCTTTCCCCCAGACCTCCCATGTTGTGTCAGGGCCTCCATTTCATCCCCCTGCCTGGGAAATCCTTTCTTGTCTGCATTGGCAAAAACTTCCTTATTGCTAATGCTCCAGTTCGAATCTTTCCAATTGCAGGCCAGGTGTGGTGGTATAGGCCTGCAGTCCCAGTTCTTGGGAGGCAGAGGCAGGAGAGTTGTGGGTTCAAGGGTAATGGGTACAGCTCCGTGGTAGAGCACTTGCCTAACACGTGCAGGTCCTGGTTCCATCTCTGAACTGTAAGAAATGTTTCTGATTCTGGTAGAAAGCTATCTGTCCCCTGTCTTCTGCTTCCACGGGCTTTTAGTCACTCCACCAGTATTTACCAAACCCTTGCCATATGCCAAGTGCTGTCCTAGGCACCAGGGACACAATGGTAAAGTTCATAGGCCTCGGCTCCTGTCGGGGAGCTTCACGTAGGTGAGAAAAGTGGCAAATGACCAGTACATAACACAGGCTCAGCGATGCATACCAAGTGTGCTGGTGCTGGACCATCAGCTCAGGAGGAGGGGATCTGTGGCACCTACTGGCTCCTGGGGGAGGACATTTCCATCCTGGTGACATTGTGGAATACAGGGTTGGGACAAGGAAGTGACAGCCAGTTCTAGCCCAAATTCACCATTCTCTGAGTGCCCAGCTCACTTCCAGGTTTTCAAATGCACACTTTCTCTTTGCACATGGTAAAATGTACTAGTATTTAGCATGCATATTAAGCTCCGTGAAGTTTTACATGCCTGTCAACTTGTATAAGCACCTCCTAGACTGAGGTCGAGGACGTGTCCAGTGCTCCAACAGGCTCGTGTGTCTCTTCCCAATCAGTAACCCCCTCCCACTACTTCTCACTTCGTTCCTTGGGGCCGGTTTGGCTTCTTCGAGTTCACACATATGAACTGTAAATGGAGCATGCAGTAGCATGTTCTTTTTGTGGGTCTTTGATGTCTTTTACTCAATTCGGTAGAGCTTCTAGATTTGTGCATGCCATTGCATTGAGGGACTCCATTCTTTTTTACTGCAGTGTGGCATCCCATCATGTGATGACCCCTCAGTGCCTTCAGTTACTGTTTGCCTGCCTCCTCCTCAGGGACAAGAAATGGCAGCAAGAAACAGAAAACAGCCTAGGCCTTGGCTTTTGAACGCTCTGAGGATGATGTGGGCTCAGTCTCTGCTAAGCTTGGGGATCTGGAGGAGGCACTGCACATGTGTGTGGAGATCAGAGGTCAACCTCAGGTGTCATTACACAGGAGCCCCTCACCTTTTTGTTTTTAAGACAGAGTCTCTCACTGAGCCTTGCAGCTTGCTGATTAGGTTGGGCTAGCTAGTCAGCAAGCCCTGCGCTCTTCCTATCTGTGCTTACCCATCTCAGGGATTGTAAGTTCATCACACCCAGCTTTTCTGAGTTCTGCATTGACCTGGGTCAATGCTTAGGCCCTCAGTGCTTTATGCATGAGCTGTCTTCCTAGCCCTGCCTCCTCCTGGCTCTCTTTATTGTTTTGGTTTGGTTTTGCTTTGGGGTGACAGAGCCTTTGGCTACACTCAGACCTCAGCACCTAGATGCTCCTCTTTTATCTTTTAATCCTCACAATGGAGAGGATCATGATCAGCCCTCTTATAAGGTGGCAAAGACTTGGTGAGGCCACCCCCAGGAAGCCCTGCATGGAAGCATCGGTACACAGGCCTCAGGGCCCTCCCTTGCTTAGTTTAAACATCTGAGGAGCAGTGGGTAGAGTATGCATGTGGGTGGACACAGTGACTGCGTGGCTGTAGTGGGTACATAGAAAGCTTGCCCGGATTACTTTTGGAGTGCCTGAGGTGAGGGAAGCTTTTGAGAGGCCAGAGACACTTGCATGGTGGAGACACCCAACATTTGAGCTGCTAACCAAAGGTCTTTCCTATCTCCATCCAAAGAAAGAAGTGAGACACTCATGATCCCTGTCACCCACCATCCAGGGAAGGCAGGAGCCAAGGGCATTCCTGGTGGGTGTCTGCCTGAGAGTCCAGACCAGACCTGAGAAGTAAGTTTTCTAAGAGCACACAGCTTAGTGTGTACTAGAGCAGAGAGACTCAACTCAAGGGTGCCCCCGCTCCAAGTCAGTGGCTTGAGGGCATTTGGGAGATTTTGAAGGCACGCTGTTGGGAAAGCACACTGTATTCTAGCCTGGAGAACCTTGAGCCTGGTGTCACCCACCATAGAAGGGGGTCCCAGAGGTGCTTCCGCAAGCACGTGTCCTTGCAGTGGGTTCACCTCCACATCATGTCCTCTCTCCCCTCTCTGTTTCCTGAGAGGAGGGAGCGGAGGAGGAGTGCCTAGTGGAGACACTAACCTCCTCATTCCAGCTGTAGTTTCCTATGTCTCTCAGCTCCTGCGCACAAGGGGCCTTGTCCTTAGCATTGTCACTTCTGAGCCTCTCCTCACTCCCACTGGGCCTCAATGGCCCTCAAGGACACTATTTGTGCACGATAGGCCCTGCTGGGTCAAACCCTGGCCCTTGGATAACCCCAAACAGGCAAGGGGGCTACCGGCCACAAAGCACACCCCTACCAGCCCTGGCTCTGCACTTCTTGTGTGCCATTGGGCCACTCCTCTCTTCTTTTTGGATACTTTTCTATTCTTCTGATAGCTGATGTGCAAGGGCTTTGTCAGCAGGTAGTAAAGGCCAACAGAGGGAAAAGAGCTGAGTCAGCTGAAGGTCAGAAGCGAGAGCTGGAGGGAGAGGAGCAGACTCGTTCTCTTGAGGACTGAGGCCTGCACAAGGTATCAGGCTGTAAGGTTGGGACCTGGTGAACCTGGACCATGTTGAGGCTGCTCACTCAACCTTCATTCAACAAACCATTACGGAACAGCAGATGAGCACCAGGCCACAAGGCTCCGAGCCTGAGACACAGCCGTGAAGAAGATGGACTCTCCCCGTCATACAGAAATTGCAACAGGCCCTTGTTCTTCAGTGGGACCTGAAACTTCCGTCCACAACACTTGCCATCTTCCTTGTAGACTTGGAGAAACTTGGGACCATATTGTTGACAGTTACAAGGAGAGTTAAAACCCAAGATGAGACCCACGTTCAGATCTGACTACCATTCCTCCCAACTCTTTTCCCTAGAAGCCCAGACTCACTATCTAATCTGGAAGAAAATTTTATTCATGGCTTGGAAACCATATCGAGGAAAGATTGCCTTGCAAGAAAGCTTCTTCCTCAAGTGTCCAGGCTCACAGCCCCCTCCCCTGTGCCCTTCCACCTTTTGTTTGCCCCCGCCCTGGCAGACACAGCAGGGGGTGGCGGCGGCTTCCTCCCATCCTTCTATTCCTGCCTATCTGTGGGACCGGGCTAGGGTTCCTGAAGGACAGAGTCCGCCACTATTGCAACTCCAGCTCCTAAGTCTGGCTGTGGTATACATGGAGAAGCTACTCAGTGGGTACCTGAGATGTGCTTTCAGCTGGGTTGCTCACTAAAGATGTTTTCGAACGCACCCTCAATACTTGAGCTCTGGGGGCAGGTGGCTTGGGTTTACGCTGTGGTTCTGTGTCTGACAAACACATTTTTGACTCTGTGACTTCATCTTCTGGTGTCTTGTCTTTCTATTGGAAAAAAATCTATCAGTAAGTAAAATCTTGACCCCGTGAGGTTGCTGGGACACCCAGAATAGTGTCTGGGGGCATGATAAGTGCTCAGTAAGCATTTATATCTACTACTGCCTCTGCTCCCAGGCAACAACTACAGTTACCATCTCACATGACAGATATAGATGGCTACTTCCGGAACAGGCGAGGCAGACTTCCAGAAATGGCCCTTCCGCACACACTTGGCCCTACCTGTCTACAGGTTCCTTTCTCATATACAGATGCCACATCTGGGGATCAGAAACATTTGAAAAGTTGCACCTGCAATGAGCATGTAAAGACATTGTTTTCTTGTCATTAGCCCTTAAGCAGTGCAGTTTGACAATTTCCATAGTAGTTCCATTATATTAGTGTTTTGCTGGAGAATGAAGCCAGGGTCTCATGTATATCAGCCAAGACTGCTACCACTGAGTCACCCCTTTGCCTGGTGTATTAAGTATTAGAGGTCATTAAAAGTTTATTTAAATGGGTGTAGCAGTGTGTCTGAAATCCCAGTACTTTGGAGACTGAAGCAGGGTTGGGTGGTGGGGTAGTGGGGTGGTGGGGTGGGGTGGGGTGGGGTGGTGGTAGTGGTGGATAATAGTGAGTCCCAGGCCAACCTAGGCTATAGACTGAGACCCTGTTTCAATAAAATAAAAACCCCAAAAGAAAATAAACACAAGTTATTTCTATGGGAGAATGTATGTAGGTTATATGTAAATATTATGCTATTTGGTGTCAAGGACTTAAGGACTGGCAGATTTTTGTGTCCAGAATGGGGAAAGACCCTTTAAAAAGAAGCAGACTGGCTATGCCATGGGAAGACTGAGTATTGGCCAAGCTCTTTTCAAACTTACTCATACATAGAACTTCTCTGTTGATAATCAGGGCTGGTGTGCAGCTGGAAACTGAATTTCCTGTTTCAATTTATTTTGTTGGTTTGGAGTTTGAGTTTAGGTTTTTTGAGTTTAGGTCTCACACCATAGCCTAGACTGATTTCAAACTCACTATGTAGCCCAGGCTGACCTGGACCTCACAATTCTCCTACCTCAGCTTCCAGAGTGCTAGGATTACAGGGGTACACCTCCATGTCCAGCTAAGACTCCACATTTAAAAACTTTTTTTTATTAAGAAATTTTTTATTCATTTTACTTACCAATCACAGATCCCTCTCTTCCTTCCTCCCTCCCCTCCAGCCTCCCCCCTAACCCCCCCATTCCCTCCTCCAAGAAGGTAAGGCCTCCCATGGGGAGTCAGCAGGGCCTGGTACATTCAGTAGAGACAGGTCCACATTTAGTTTCTATGTGAATTTGCTCGCACATGACGTGCATACATGTGAGCCACGGTGGACACATGTGAACATCAGAAGACAACTTGCAGAAGCCGGTTTTCTCCTTCCAGCACATGGGTTCTGGGGATTGAACTCAGGTCTTACGTCTTGGTGGCAAGCACCTTTACTGACAGAGTAAATCCGTCCCTCTGCGTTTCTTTTGTTTGTTGTGTTGTTTTGAAACAATGTCATTAGGTAGCCCAGGCTTGTCTGAAACTTGCAGCAATCCTCCTGCCTCCGTCTCTTGAGTGCTGAGATCTAGCAGACACCACTAACACCAAGTAAGACTGTATTTGTGACAAACACCCAGGTCATGTTACTGGCCCAGAGCTTCACACTTTGAGCAGCTCTTGCTGGTATTTAACCCCAAGGGCAGCTCTGTAGATAGTCATCTGTGGTGTGTTTAAAGAGCATTAGGGCCGGTGAAGGATGCTTCCTGAACCCTTGTAACATCCTGACGTTGCCATTCCTGCTCTATAGATAAGAAAACCGGGAGTCAGGGAAATCAAATGACTTCTCCAAGGTTACAAAGATTACAGGTAGCCCAGGAAGGATTTGAGCACGGATCTGGATGACTCCAGCTCTTATCTTTCCCCATTCTGACAAGCAGCCACCCTGTGGCCTGGTATCCACAACAGGACATTGTCCCACTGAGAAGAATGTAACACAGTAATGAAAGCAAGAGCAAAGTCACCCCGGGTGACATTCCTGTGCCAGTCCGAAGCATTTGCCTAGCTACTGCCTGCCCAATGGGGACCGTTGATGGGATATACGTGAGGGGAGCTAGATGGTGCAGGAAAGCCCTTGGCTTTCTAGGGGATAGCCCCTTTGTGGGGCTTTATGACTCTCAGGATTTCTCAAAGGTAGTCAGGTCCAGTACCACTGAATGTCACTGACCCAAATCCAGTATAATGAGATCTCAACCAGAAGGCCCATTTATGCCCTTAGGGTCAAACCATCAAGGGTATTCTGTGTCCTCAAGGCTTCTTGCCATAAGATAACCCACAGACAAAGTAGGTAGATCCTGGTGTTTCTGGTAACTCCATGATTAATAACCCTTCAGTCCCAGCCAATCTGTTAAGTGGTTAAGAGGACTGGCTGCTCTTTAATAGAACTTGGGGTTCAATTTCCAGCTCCCACATGCCATCTCACACATATCTGTAACTCCAGTCCCAGGGGATGTGTCACCTTCTTACGTCCTCTGCAAGATGCGTGCACATGGTTCATAGACACACATGCAAGCAAAACACTCATACACATAAAATACAAGTTAAAATTTTTTAAAGAAAGGGAAAATCTTCATATCTTCTAGATCCCAGATCATTCCATCTCACTTCTTGATTAGGCCATAGCAGCCCATGACAATGAACTCAAATTCTTAGGTTTTTCTTAGGTCTCTCTTAAGTCTCTTCACCCTATAAATCTTGACAATTGGGTTTCTGGAGCCTGAAACCCCCTTAGAATTAGAAGTCAAAGGATGTGGGGCTATGATGTTTTCTGGGGTGACCATCGGTAGCTTTTCCTATTTGCGTACTCCTTTAACAAATGACTGAATGTCAAGTCTGTACAGGTCAGAGTTGGGCATGAGGAAAGCAGTGATGGATGGCAGAGATCTCTGCCTCTAGGGAGCTTCCAGTGTGGGAGCAGCGAGGAAGCCAATATCTACATTGAAACCCAGACTTGACTCTTGAGCCTGGCTTCCATCTAGTCCCATTTCAACCCCACTATCAGCAGGCACCATTAACATTTTTTAAAGATTTATTTGCTTTCATCTTATTTTATACATATGAGTGTTTGGCCCACGTGTACGTGTGTGTACTTTGTTCATGCCCAGTGCCCATGGAGGCCAAAAGAGGGTGTTAAACCCCCTGGAACTGGAGTTACAGACATTGTGAGCTGCCATGTAGGTGTTGGGAACAGAAACTGGGGCTTCTGAAAAGGCAGCCAGTACTCTTAACTGCTGAGCCATCCCTCCAGCCCAGCCACTAATATTTTTGAAGGGAGACCTGAGTGAGGTCCAGAGTAAAGTGGGGCAGGGCATGCCTGAGGTCATATAGAAATCAATAGTAGACCCCAAACAAAGCCCCAGGCTTTAAAGCTCCCAGTACGGGGCACTGACCAACCCATGTATGAAGTGTTTAAGTGGGCATGGAGCCAACCCATGGAGCTGCAAAGAATGACCACTTCATGGCTGGGATCCCTGGGCCTGGTGTGCTTTTATAGCTAATGAAGCTACCCCTACCTCTACCCCCATTCTTAGCTAATCCATTTCTAACACAGATTGCCTGCAGGGAACCTCACCCCCCAGCTCCCTCACCCCCACAGGCAGCTGTTCTCCTTCTAGCCTGCTGGGTGGGCTCCGGACCTTCCTGGGGCCTCTCTCCCTGAGATGGTCCAGCTGGCGGGTCCAGCTGGGGGTTTCAAGGAGGATGGGGCCCATCTGGAGGGGCCTTGGAGTGAGCCAGAGGGGCCAGGAGGGAGGAAGAGCCCCTTGGGAACCAAAGCCTGGGCTTGGGGAGATCTCAGAATGGCGCACAAACAGCTCTCTGGGTTGGTGTCTGAGAGCACCTTCTGAGGCCTGGAAGGACTCTGAGAGGTCACTTCAGCTTGCCAGTCTCTCCTTGGGATGCACTTCGGCAGGCTGTAAGTCAGCGTTTTGAAAGGCTTTAAGCTGGCCGGTGAACACCCTCTCTGGCCTCCACGCCTTGGCACTCCTTTCTTCCTTTTCTGGTCACTCTTGGTGCCCAGGTGCCAGGCCATGTGTGGGAGAAGGTGAAGAGTGGATCCACAGTTGGATAACTCTTCCCTCTGTTCTGAGGGCTCTCTCTGTCTCATGGGGGGGGGGGGAGAGAGACAAAGCACAGTCATCTACTCCCACTGGGTACCCAAGCGCTTTGTATCTTCTGAGGAGGGAGGAAGTAACTCTGAGGAGGGCTGGAAGAGTTCGGAAAGGCCTCCTAGGAAAGGCGTGGTGGAAAGAAGGAAAGGGTGCCAGCAGCTGGCCCAGGAGGTAAAGGCACTTTCTATGCAAGCCTGGCAGCTTGGGTTCAAGCCCCCAGGACCCAAATAAATATGGAAGGAGAGAACTGACTTCACAGAGCTGTCCTCTGACCTCCGTGTGCACCCCCACAATATTAATAAAATAAAATATTTTTTTGAACAAGAAAAGAAAACAAGGAAGACCCTGCTCTGGCCTCCAGGGTCTGTGCTAGCTGGTTAGCTCCTTGTAGCTGAGATAGTTCACCTTGATGGCTGAGTAGTTCACCTTCCTACTTCCTGGGGCAAGAGGGCCATTCCCTTGCGGGGGGAGGGAGGGAGAGGGGGGGCATATTGGGATAACTCAAGTTCCACCAGAGTTCTTCCTTTGTCTCTGTGGTTTCCATCTGCAGGCCCCAGCGCTGTCTTATTCGACGGCGTTCTTTGCTGTCTGAAGCAATCTCACTAAGCCCCTCCAAGCCACATTTCCCAATCCCTTCCACCGTTTCCCAACAGATCAGGGCTCCCTCTTCTTCTCTAGTCTGTTTTGGCCCCCAGGTCATGCTACAGTGTGGCTGTAGTACCCTACTTTATGTTGCCCACAGGTGATGCTGAATTCCAGGGTGCTCTGTTACATCCCCGTTCTAGAAACCTGACTTCTCTACTCAATGTGGCATCGACCCAAGATCTGGTGGACTTGTTTGGTAAACCCTGTCTGTCACTGGGGCCTGCTGGGCTCTACTCCCTTGGCTCACTTGTTTTCTCTTTCCATGTTGTGCAAAGTCTATGTTGTGGGCTGTGATGAATTCGAGGGTTGTAATCTCCCTATCTCAAGACCCTTCTTTAGTCACATCTGCCAAGACTCTTTTTCCCAAATCAGGTCCCATTGGAGGGATCTAGGGACTTGAATACGATGTCTTCAGAGGCCATTGTTGCAGCCTACTCTGCGACCTTAAGAACCTGCCTGGGTTTAAAGCTGCAAGAACAAGATCTTAAATCACTCCCTGTAGTATTTGTTGTGTAAGCTTCAGCCCTTTGAAGTCTTTCAGGAATATTTTGGAAAATAGACTTTGAAAGCTGGTGAGATTAGCTCCCCCAACCTCCGGTTGGACTTGTGCTCCCAATTTGGTCAGCAAGCAGCTGTGTCTGCACTTGTTTGAGGAGCAAGCTGGCTCTGCAAAGCCATCATCCATGGTGCAAGGCTTTGTTTGTCAGGATGCCTGGAGGTCAGAAGTCAGCTCCTGACATGCTGCCTTGTGGCCTCAAGAACCTGAAGGAAGCGCCAAGTACGCAGAAGGAGCTGATGGTTAGTCACGAGGAAGAGCAAAGTACCAAGCCTATAGCCAGCAGCCTTCCCTGAACCAAGTCAGAGGTTTCAGGTGGTGGGGACGCTGCAGAGAACAATAGGCGCCTTTGGCCATGGCTTCTGCCTCACTGGGAGCATCCAGTCTCTCAGAGAGAAGAGAAAGGTTTTTAAGGTCACAGAGCAGGCTGAAAAAAAAATGGCCTCTTAGAGACATCAGATTCCAGTTCCTGCAACCATCCCCAAAAGTACGTGATTCGGGAAAAGAATCTTGGCAGATGAGACTAAAAAGGCCTTGAAATAAGGAGAGTATTATCCTAGATTTTTATCACTGGGCCCCTCACTGTGATTACATAAGAAGCACGTATCCTTTTATGAGGGACCAGAGGGAAAACAGCTTGGACAGAAAAAAAAAAATGAAGGCCGTGTGACTATGGAGGCAGAGATCAGGGTGAATCAGCCACAAACCAAGGAATTCTATAGTAGCCACCAGAAGCTGAAAGGGCTAAGGATAGAATCTCCCCCGAGAGCTGTCGGAGGGGATATGGCCAGGGGACACTTTGATTTCAGATCAGTGATACTGAATTTGGCCTCGGATCTGGGAAAGGCTCCACTTCTGTTGTTTTTCAGTGACAGGTTTGGAAGTCAAGGTCTTGTGCATTCTAAGCCAGTGCTCTGCTCTCAGCCCATCTCAAGTACCAAGCCTATGTTAGCATCCACCAGAAACTGGCACAGGTAATCAGAAGACAGGAGAAGGGCCCAGACCTAAGAAGGCAGGGAGACTGAAGGCCAACGCAGGAAGATGCAGATCTGGGACCGGTGTCGCAAGGGAGTGGGAGGAGGAGGCTGGGCGGAAGGCGGAGGTAGAGCGCTCAAAGATTGTAGAAGTTAGATACATTTGGATACATTAGGGCTCCGCAGTAGGCCACTCTCAGACTACAGATGCCATTTGGGGATGAAAGGCCAGCCTCTGCCAAGTTATGCCTTTTCCTCCCTCCCGAAAGAGATACACAGCACTCTGTCACTATGCTTCAGAAGATGGATGTGGAGGTCGGACAGATCCAGGTCCAGGCTTAGCAGAGCCACACCCTGGTGCTCACTGCCTCTCTGAGCCGCTGCCTACTAGCTGGGGAAATGAAGAAACTGATACTGGCATAGCCTCTTATCAGTGATGAGAACTGAGAGAGGGACTGCTGAGGTCCCTGTCTCTCCAGTATCCGGACCAGGAGCCATAGTAGGTGACTCTGACCCTGTGCTTCTGCAAGGCCATTGTCCCTCTGCCCTTGAAGCTATGGCATCAGGACAGTGCTTCTTCCTCCTTGGCTCTGCCTCCTGACCCCAGTCTGGCCCAGCTCCTTCTCAGCACAGCGCAGAGAAGAGAGAGAGCTGAGATGGGCTATTTACAACATGGGATGCGATAAACACTTCCCCGAGATATTCCCTGATAGACTAAATCTGACAGAGATTACAGAAGCAATTAGATCTTTGGATTACTCTGCTATCTTTTTGTACTGAGGCCCCCCGCAAAGTGTGTGAGGGGTGTTTTTGTCTTATAGTCAGTCAGACATTTCTTTACGTGGTATGAGGACACAATTGAAGTGTTTTGGGTGGGCAAACCACACCTATCCCTCTCTCCTGGCCCTCTACAGTGCACTGGCTACCTCTGTACTGCTTGTGTAGAGTGGACAGCCTGGGGACGTCTTCTTGTTCCTAGTGAGGCTTCTGGCTTTCTGTTCAAGCACAGGACTAAACAAGCTGTTGTCTTAAAAGACGGTAGGAGAGGATACATCTTCCATGCCAAAAAAACAAGGCCTGGACCTGGGCCTCCTGCCCCACAGTCTAGCTGAGTGATCTCAGGTAAGTTTCTTGGCTTTCTTTGTTTTCTCCTTCCATAAAATGGGATGAGGAAGAGCTAGCCATCCTCTGGCACTCTCAGGACAAGTCAGTGAGGAAGTACACTGAAAGATCTCGGACGCACGTGCCCACCCACACAGGACAGTGTAGCTCAGTCTCCTTTCCTGTAACCCCAGTGGGCAGCAAAAGGAGTGTGGCTCCTGGCTTATCCAAGGCCTACCTTTAGTGGGCCTGCCTCCTGCTGTTCATGCCCTGCTGCTCATGAGCCAGGTTTATGGGAGGCAGAGCTTCTCTGCTTTCCTTCCTCTACATACTGGGTCTCTCCAAGAGAGCATGCTTGCTCGATTGCCTGGCTGCTAATGGACCCCATGGGGTGATGTCTCTGGCCAACAGTGAGGCTTTCTGTGCCCGAGCCTGATCCCTGTGTTGGCCCTTTCTAAGGCAGTGAGGTCTGTGGTCTGTTAGAATGTCCAGATGAACTCTTCCAGAGCCCTAGCACACAGCAGCCCAGCAGGCTTCCTGTAGTCCGGAGGCAATGGGGACAGCAGGTGACTGACTGGCAGCAACCTGGGACAGTAAGCACTGAGGTGAGGCAGAGGCCCACTGTCCTCCTCAGCTCCAGCTCACTCACATTCCTCCCTTCTGCTGCCATTGGCAGCGGATGGCCCTGTTCCCATTCCAGGCTTCTGCCTGTTCCACACCTTCACTCGCTTCCTGTCTGTGGAAGAAGTCCTCTCTCGCCCTCAGGAGCCAAGCCAATAGCCCGCTCTTTCAAGGACACTGTCTCTGAGGCCTGTACTCCCAGGAGCTTCGGGTGTCAGCCCTTCCCGCTGTACAGGGAAGCGCTGTCTGGGATTTGTCCCCTGTGATTCCCTGCAGCCTTGGGGAACTTTGGCCCATCATATGGGATTGAACGGTGGCATCGGGGCGGTCAGTACAGGAAACATGGCAGGAAGGGGCACTGTCTTCCCTGGCCAGGCAGAACCTGCCCTAGAAAGGGGTTTCTTTTCATGGGGGTAAATAGAGGAAGCTGGTCAGAGGTGGCACATCGAAATGAGGGGGAGAAGCTGACTATAAGGGTATCCACAGAACTCACATGCTAGCTTGAGAAGTGATACCTGGGGATGGGGTTTAGGAGAGGTGTAGGTCTGTGGGGAATCCACACTTATGCTTGACGCCTCTCAGACAGTGTTGGAGACCTTGCTGTCCTCAGAGTGAATGGGTCATGGTTAGAGCTACCTGAGATAAAGTCCGTTTCCACCTCTTTTGTGTATGGCCCCTTGCCCTTCTGCTTGCCATTGTGTGCTACAAGGCACTCACCAAAAACCCATGAGCCCAAATAAACTACTTTTCCTCATAAATAATCCAGTCTGAAATACTGTGCCATAGCAACAGGAAATGGACCAGAACAAAACTCATTCAGCCAGCACTGACAAACGCATCTGCATCCTTTAAGAGTACTGCCAGGGATCTGTTCTAATGCAGGGTCAGAAATAGGCTCTGGAATCAAGAGAGCACCGGGTTATACGCTGTGTGGTCTCTGCCAGGTCGCCTGGCCTCTCTGAGCTGCGGCTTCTTCATCTGTACAGTGGGGACAGGAATCCCCACCTTGTGGGGCTGTGATGAGAAGCGTTGGATTGAGTGTGAAGACTAGACAGGAACATGTGCACGCAAATGCTTGGCATTGTTTGGGCACTTCAATAAACTACGTTCCTCTCCTACCAGGCCCATGGAGGAGCTCATACTTGGGAGCATCGTCCAGAAGAGTCCAAACCAATTTTTGAATATTTAGGAGGTCTCATGAGAAGGACGAGGCTCCAGGAGCAAGGCTAAAAGACTGCAGCATAGCTGTAGGTTAGACGTTGTGAAGAACTGACATGATGAGGCCTTAGACTCAAGAAAATGGGCCAAGAAAGGATGTTCTAAGGAACCGACATCTGTGCTGAGACATGTTGGACATGAAGGAAGTGACCGGGAGAGCTGGAACGTGCACTCCAGATGGAGAAAAGAGCCAATGCAAGGGTCCTGAGGTATAAAGTGCTTTGTGGCTTCTAGGCACAGATGTCTATAATTGCAATAGAGTAAGTAAGGGGAAAGTGATTACAGATGAAGCCAGAGAAATTGGCAGGGCCCAAAACTGTAGAGAATTTTATAGGCCATGGGTAAGAACTTCGCATTTTATTCTGGGGGACATGGGGTACCCTGGGGGTGGGGCAGAGGACTGAAACGACTGACATAGGATTATACCAGGGAACCCAGCTTTTGCTTGAATAGCTGTTGGGAGGGGACCATCTTAGAAGCAGCGGTGGGGGGGG
>CABHPH010101190.1:0-48749 GCA_902168325.1 Peromyscus nudipes
TCCTCCTCCTCCTCCTCCTCCTCCTCCTCCTCCTCCTCCTCCTCTTCCTCTTCCTCATCCTCCTCTTTTTGGCTGTATCTATCTGTTGTTACCAGGGAAATATTGGGTTTATAAAGTTAGTTTGGTAATGTTCCTTCCATTTTATTTTATGGAATTTTTTGAAGAGTACAGGTGTAATTTCTTCTTTGCTAGCTATATATCTAACAATGGATTACCATCTAAATATATAAAGAACCAAGGCCCAAATACACCTAAAACACTCAAGAAATTGGTTAATCAAATGAACTGACAGTTCTCAAAATATGGCCAATAAGCATTTGGCCATATGTTCAACATTCTTTGCCATTCAGGAAACATAATTAAAGTAACACCAAGAGTCCATCTCACTGAAAGTTAGTAAGAACGACTATCATCAAAAAAAATTCCAGCAAGGAGAGAGAGTGTAGAGGAGAGAATGCTATATACTGCTAGCCAGAGGGAATTCTCAAATTGAAGCATCCTAAATTCTATTATCCACACATTTGGGCTGATATCTAAGCCACACATATTGAATAACGTTCAATATTGTTAAGTATTAAAATAAGCAAATCATCACTCTTTGAGGGAAACTAAAAGAACCATATCTCTCCATAGTACGACATCTATGCTCTATGCGATATGAACCATTACAAATCAGGAAGAAAAAAAGAGGAAATAAAATTAAGGCTAAACATGTTGAAATGAACAGAAAAGAGAATAAGGATTTTTAATGGTTATTGTATTATCTTCAGTGAAATGCGATGTGGTCTTTATTCAAAACTGGAAAATCTCAGCAGAAGAAGGGAACCAATGAAACAAAGGAAGCAAGACCAAACTATAAACCCCGCAGCAGAGTGGGAGAGCAGGACCTCCACAGGTACGTGACTTCAGTAATACCCCTTTAGTAAACTTACTAAGTTACCTTTGCTCAAATGCAAACAGAAAAGGAGATTACTAATCTCCTTCAATCCTTGACAGAAACCTAGTGAATGAATATTGTGCCCTGAACAGGGTAATTTAGACACAAAAGGAATTCAAGTGGCAGTCCTCTGAGAGAACTGAAGAGAGTTTCAGTCGTTAGCATGAAGAACAAGGAAACAGAAAGGAGAGGAAATCCAAAGGGTAGGATGGAATTCCACTAAACTTTCCAAATACTTTAAAGATGGTGACAGGCACAATAACTATGATAGCAAAGAAGTCTTAACAAGAGTAGATAAATTTTAACATAGAAAGATTTTTTTTAGGAAGAAATTCTCTAAAATAAGTATGTTTTAGAAGTCCAAACATTTATACATTTCTTTATTCTTCTGCCATCTATTCTGTGAAACAAACAAAATAACAAAAATAAACAAAAAAGTAAGTCATTTGGGGGGAAAACTTGAAGGTATGAGATTGATTTCCAAAAATAAAATTTAACCTATTTCTTTAAAGTTTCCTTCAGGTTGTGTAATCCTACTTTGCATTAGCAGTTATGGTAAATGAACCTCCGATCCTAATTTGACAAAAATCAAAACAAAAAGCTTCAATTCTTCCCTATCTTGAGAAATAAATATAGTAAGGTTATCTAGTCCATATTTATGAAATTTAGTTAGCACTTATCATTGCTTTAAAAAATATATTGATCTTCACCCAAGACACTGAGTACATTTTATCAGATTTCATGCAGCAACTGCCTCAGGAACTTTAGTTGGAAATTTCTATGGGGCTCCCAAGTAAGAAACATGTCATAACAAGTATGGTGAAAATATTGTTCCTTCTGAGCCCATGTCCAACTAGTTCATTTTGTTCTCTTTTTATTGAATCACAGAAGAATGGAATTAAAGGACAGTTGATTTTTTTAAAAAAAAGGGAAAACCTGTGTGTATACGTGTGTGTGCACATACACGCACACACACATGTGAATGCATTTAAAACTTTTGTCCACTCATTTTCGGGGAAGGCTTTATTCTGAAACTATCAGAACAAACTGGCTTGGTAAAGAAGCTGTAGAACTACAGAATCAAATCTCAAGAGATATAAAATAATGAAGCTTTGTTGTTTTATGAAGTAAGTCTTCATACAGATGAATGTAGTCAATCGAGCCCTTATTTGTACTCCTAGCTAAAAGTGTCCCAAGTGAACCTTCAGTTCATGTTGAACAGCCCAGGGACAGAGTTCCAAGTGACAGTCAGATATTTACTTAGTGACCTCCAAGAATACTCCTAGGAACCTCTCAAACCAACACAAATGTTTTCCCTAGGAAAGCATTAAGGGTCTTTCCAGTTTCTCCAAGTCTGTATTAATTAGCTGATCCCATTCTAGTTTTCCCAACAGTCCAGAAAAGTATATTTCAGTGCTTTCTGTTTTAAGTGAGGCAGACAGGGGCACTTACCACATAAGCAGTCTTGTCAAGCTTGCTTGGGGATGTATAGTTAGAAGCCACTTCCCTCCTGCTCTCCCCCAGTCCTAGAATGGACATCCGTAGGAGAGCCCACAACACAGACACAGCGACAAGTAGGTCCACTGTGGCCTCCCATGCATATCTTGTCAGCATCACAGACTTGTGCGATAGCTTATATTGAGTGTCCCTGCAAAGGCCATGTGTTGAAGGCTTTCTAAGAGCCTGCAGTCTTGTGAGAGGCAGCAAAATGTTCTAGGAAGTGAGGAATAGTGATAAGAAGTTAGGTCACTGGGCACAGAACCTTAATGAAATAATCAGGACCTGTACACCTTCTTCTTTGTCTTTGCATCCTTGCCCAGGTGAGTAGAGCCCCTGATTACGCATGCCAACCATTATATACTGTTCTTCCCAAGTCCCACAGAGAAGGGGTGGAGGACCCATGGGCTGAAGCCTGTGGAATCATGAGCAAGTTAAACCTGACTAACTACAACTTCTCTGATGCTCCACGAGACCCATCAGTCTTTTATGCACAGCCTCCTGTGGGACAGAATGAGCTGGATGAAACAGACAACCTCTGAACCCTTTCTAGGCAGTGTTACTCTATTTAATTTCCTACCTATAAATGCACATTTCCACCTTTCTAAAGTTAGGACAATTACACACCATAATTTCTCTTTAAGGTTCACTGATTGCAATAAATGCAAATGGTTTTCAAGGCCAAAATATTAAAAATCCCAACCTAAATGTTTCCAAAAATACTGACCTTACAGCTACAATATGTTTGCTATGCTCTTAAAATATGGCTTTCCAGCCAGGCAGTGAGGGTGCACGCCTTTAATCCCAGCACTCGGAGGCAGAGGCAGGCAGATCTCTGTGAGTTTGAGGCCAGCCTGGGCTACAGACTGAGTTCCAGGAAAGGCACAAAGCTACACAGAGAAACCCTGTCTTGAAAATATATATATATTCCAAACCAATATTTGAAGAAAGCTTTAAAATATATTTTAATTACTTATTTCATTTTTTACAAGTTTGCTATAAATCATATTCTTCTCTCATTTTAGCATTGAAGCCTCCTCTTGAGTCATCTCTGTCTCATGAAATAAATATTCTGTATCACTCCTTAGTAAGTCAGAATGGCACATTTTTCTCCACAACCACAGGGTTAGATAAGAAAATTCTGATGCATGCCCCTACTGTTTTGCTAAACTATAAGTAGTGATTACTTTTAGGTGTGGCATTGACTTGGCAACCTGAACCCAGATTTCTGGTTAAACATTACTCTAGAAATGCCTGTGGGGATGTTTCTTGAGGATAGTAAAATCTGGGTTGATCAACTGAGTACAACAGATGTCCCTACATAATGTGGGTTGGTCTCCAACCCACCAAAATCCTGAATAAAATACAAAGGTAGAATAATAAATAACTCACATTCTGTGGCTGTTTTCAAGCAGGGACAACAATCTTCTGCCTTCGGAAAGACTTAGACAGGAACAGTGGTGTTTGTTCTCCTGCTCACCAGGCTTTGACTTGGTCTGGAATTACACCACCAACTCTCCTAGATAACAAACTTGCCCCTGTGGTAACTAGGACTTCTCAGCTTCCAGGATAACTTATAACAGATACCTCATTTGTTCTCTTTGTCCAACACACGTTGCATTCTAATACATACTGCAAATGTGGAACCAGGGTGAGGATTTATTTATTTTGTTGGGTGGATATTTTTTGATCTGCTTAAACAATCTCAATAAGAAGCTGGCTTAAACAACCAGTGTTTGCAAAGGTAATTTTCTATGCTCTACTTGAATAGAAAGGAAAATGTATTTAAGTATTACCAAGAGCAATCAAATCATTTCTGAAGGTACACCTATAATATTTATAATACAATTATGGGGATAAATCATTGAAATGCTTAATGTATGGGGATTATTTCATCAATATTAAACTTCTCTTTTCTATACTCATCATATAAATTTACCATATCTGGTCACAAGTGTTGCTCCTAGCTCTGCAAGAACCATTTGAAAATGAATTACCAATTTAAGTTAATGGAGAAGATATTAAAAACATAATTTATACATGCATTAGCCACTTGATGATTTCATAAAATGTACCACCTTATCAAGAATGTGCCTTTTCTTCCTGAAACTGAAATCTGATCTAAATAGTACTTTCTGCGACTGTCACTTGCTAAATGTCTCAAATCTTCCACCAAGCTAATGTCATCTCTACAGTACTGTTTCCTTCATATTCTTAGGTCTGCTTCACAAGAGTAGCACCATGTTAATTGGCAGCCCCATAGACATTAACTACCCAATTCTAACTGCTGTTCAACAATGAAATTTTGAAAACCATGTACTTTTACTTTCGGCATCTTTTATAGTTGCGATTGGTTGTGTACCAGCCTGGCTCAAGCAATAGTCAGCTACCGAGCACCTAGCTTACGTATTTTTCCCTTATGATAGAAGAACTGAGACACAGAAACCAAATTCTCTCTAAAAACCCCTTTAACTCTACCACGTAGTAGCAAAAGGTAGCAAACTGGTAGAGGAAAAGTTAGAGTCAGGGCCCTAGATGGCATAACAGTCAATGCTCAGCCACTCATCCCAAACAGGCAAATTAAAGACATAAAATAATAGTGAAACGCAGAGAAAGGAGATTTATTCAATGTAGCAACACTGGGAAGTGGAACAGAGCTTCTGTTGGTCCCTCCAAGTTCATCTGTGGAGTCGTAAGATGATGTTTAGGTTTAAATAGTGGGAAAGGGGTATGCATAGCCAAGCAGCCCTGGACAAGATGTGGTCCTGCCCATCATCACTGTCTGGACTCCAGTCTCCCCTGAAAGAGGTCCAACAAGCTGTCAGAACTATGCAAAATCTCTTTTCAGAAGACAAATTCACCTCTGGCTGGCACCGGGATCCCAGCCTTTTCTTTCTCACAGCATGAGAAGACTTAGGAAACTACAATTTCTTGGAGTTCATTGTTTCAGTAGCCTGATAGCCAAAGAGGGGGAATGGCACAAGCATCTCTTTCGAAAATCTTCCTTGCTATCAGCACAGTTACAAACCTTTAGGGTAAAACACGTGGGTGGGATGGGTCTTTCCTTTCCTGTAACTGTGGTAAAATACCCTGACAAAGGCACCTTAATGGAGAAGCAGCTTAGTCTGCCCCACAGTTCAAGAATACAGTCCATTGTGAGAGGGAAGGAAAGGCATCAGGAGCTTAAAGCAGCTCCTTACATTGCACCCACAATGAGGCAGCAGAGAATGATGAATGCATGCATGCTGCTACTCAGTTCCTTTTCAGCATTTATACAGCCAGCTATACCACGCATGGAATGGAGAAGTTAGCAGGACTTCTCACCTAAATTAATGCCACCAAGATAATCCCCAGGGGCCTGCTGTCACTCAGGTGATTCTATATCCTGCCAAGTTAACAAATTAGCACAGCCCATCACAGGTTAAAACCTTAAAAACAAATCACAAAGAACATGGACATGTTTAATATAACAAGCACTACTCAGTGCTTACATGTACTGAAACATCACATAGCATCTGTTAATGTGTGCAATTTTTAAGTATCGCTTATAAATAAAAATTTAATTGCTAAAAATTCATTCAGGAAGAATGACAGAGACTTATGAAAAGGAAGGTTAATTTCCAGAAATCAAAGCTTTCACTTAAACTGACATAAGGAAGAGGAAGTTGAATGTTGACAACAACAACAAAAAAAAAATTTAAACCAAACTTAGGACCACTCCACCTGAGAAGGCACACAGAGAGTGGCCCTTATGCTTTGAGATAGCACTAATCAGATTCTCCTGGCCATGTGTGTGCCATAACTAATTTACAACCATTTTTGTGCTTTTCTTGGAGATGTAGGTCTTAATCTTTCAGAGCACTGTTAGAAATTTATGTCTGTAATAAGGAAAATGATGATCTTACAGTTTCACTGCTTGGACACGTACAGTGCTTGTGTCTTTGGGAAGAAAGCATTATTCAGAATGTCAACAGATCAACTAATTTGTTTTTCGACCATATCTAAAATAAAAATTAGGACAGCCAGCTTGATATAATTTCGTGTTTCAAAGTTACAGAAATTTCAGTGTATAGCATTGAGAGCACTGAAGCCCAGCCCTCCCAATTCCTAAGGCACTCACTCTGACAAATCAAAGTCACTGCCTGAGGATGCTCTAAAGGTGGTCTTTTTAATAACAGGGATTGAAACCAGGGTTTCACACATTCCAGGTAAGCATTGTACCACTAAGCTATAACCCCAGCCTTAAATTGACTATTTTAATCATCTTTAAACAATTAATCTACACTATTTCACTATGACTTTCATTACCTTGAATCTATATTAAGATGCACCTACTAAAAACCGAACAGAACAGCCCTTGAGCACATATAATCACAGCCTTATTACCCAGAAGCCATCATCTAAAATTTTAATAGATGCAAGAGGTATTTCTCTGAGTTCGTCACATTAACGCAGTTTTCTTCCTCATAGGACATTAAGTTACTGCATCATTTCAGGAAGTGTTTCTATAGGAAGGTTATTTGCCATCAAGTAGATTGATGTAAACTGATGGACATTAACTTGCTTTCCAAGATAGCTTCATTCTGCGAAGGTACAATTTTGAGCCACAAATGTGACTGCTGGAGGGAGACAGCTTTGTGCAATCTTTAGCAGCATCAGTCTAAAGTGATTAAGGCAAACATGAAGTTTATTAAGGGCTTTTGGGGAAGAGGGGGAAAAGCAAAGGAAACAAAGTAACTGGTGTGAACACAGAAAACTTGGAGGCAAAGTGTAATTCTAAATACTTCTCATTTTCAGGAAGCAGAATTTTCAGAATAACTGTGGATTTTCAGGTTTAGACTGGAGAGTTGTCAAGTGTTCAACTTCTGAAAAAACTGCAAATGTTGAATGTAGATTTCACACACAAAGCCTAAAAGTGAACACATTTCCCCTCTCTCTGGTGTTTATCCAAACCCAGTGCCTAATACTGTCTTACAAAAAAAAATGTTTTTTAGTTTATTTGTGAAAAGTTAGTTTTTATGGGCTCCATAAAACTATATAAAAAATTATAGAGTATCTTAAATTTATTAAACATGCACCAAACACAGATTGCACTGTGAGCAATCACATGATCAGGTTACAAAATAAATCATTCCCAACAACGCGGAGTTAACAGAGACTCTGCGGATGCTTAGCTTCTTTCAAACATGAGAAATAAGGAGCAAATAAGAGAATGCGGAGGGCAGCCATGTCATGAGAATAGCAGTAAATGAACAAGGGAGATTTGAAGAAAATGACAGTAAAATGTTGCTTTCTTTAAAAAAAAAGAGAGAGACAGAAAGAGAGAGACAGAGACAGAGACAGAGACAGAGAAGAGAGACAGAGACACAGAAGAGGCAGGGAAAGAAAGTGTTTAGGCACCTTTACTTCATGCCTTTTACCTTTACAGTAATCTGATGTTTTGTGAGTGACTTTGGTTAAGATGGGCTGAAATCATTATTATTCTTCCTCCCTTTGCGTTCAGATGAGGGAAGGACTTGAACCATTTAGAGTTTTGTCCTCATTTCTTTAGACTTCATTTGACTCCTGTGGGCCCCCAGAGTTAGTCTTCCTCAGTATAAACAACCCTGGACCAAAATTTTACTTCTGCTAGGAAGGGTTACAAAAGCGCTATCTTTGAGGCTAGAAAGATTGCTCAGTGAAGACATACTGTACAAGCATGAAGACCTGAGTTCAGATCCCCAGAACTCTCATAAAAAGCCATATGCAACAACACTTGCCTGAAATGCCTCTAGGCACTAAGGAGAGAGACAGAGAGAGAGAGATAGAGATAGAGAGAGAGAGAGAGAGAGAGAGAGAGAGAGAGAAAGAGAAAGAGAAAGAGAGAGAGAGAGAGAGAGAGAGAATCCCCAAGGGCTTACTAGCTAGCCAGTGTATTCATATCAGTGGTCTCTAAAATCAGTGAAGGACCCTGTCTCAAAATATGAAGTGAGGAGAGAGTGAAATACCTGATGTTGACCTTTGGCCTCCACGTTCACATATATACCTGTAGATAAGCATCTGTACACACACACATACACACACAGGTGGACATACAAACATACACACAATGGGCAAAAAATGCTCTTTCACAGAAATAAATTCTAACGATTAATGAAATGTTTATTAATTAAATAATCTATAACATGTGACTATACCATAGATGAAGCCTACATAATTTGAGACGTTTGAGTTCTTTGAATGAACAGTTCACAAGAGAAACTCTTATTGTGGTCAAATCTATAATGTAGGACCCTGGGCTAATTCTTGAAATACTAAGTTTAAAAATGCTACTCTTCCACTGAAGAAAAACAAAATCCACATATGGAATGAAGAATGATTATGTTAGCTCTTGTTATAATGAGAAAGCAACAGCTTTCTTTTGGCTACCAAGAACACTGGCATTTCTAAATTAGATCCATGCTTGATGTCAGGACTATCGTGGAAATCCGGAATAAACACCTTCATAACTCTACAGATTGCTCCTGTAAAATGCAGCTCTAGGATTCCATTTCTAGAAAGCCACATCCTTCTGTCCCTGCCTCAGTTTCCAGAAAGGCCCTGTTGATGAAATGACTGTACCCCTAGGAGGCTCTCATCAGCAAATGCTTTGTGTAGAGAAAAAGTCCACATAAAGAGAGCAGGAGTAAGGCTTGTCTTTTGTAAGGTTAAAATATGTGCTTTCACTCCCAATTTACACTGGAGAAATAGATTGACATTCAAGCAAAGACACAGACACACACACACACACACACACACACACCCCTAGATGGACGGAGTTGTCCATTTCGTGAAGTCTTACTTGGTTCCATTGCCAATGTCTCTGCTCACTGGACACTGGAAAACTAAAATGAAAATAATATAAGCTTATTGGCAAAGAAAAAATCAATTTGGCTCAATTATGAGTTTTAAGAAAATAAACATTTGGTCAATGTATCAAATAGAGTTTGTCATATTTGACGTAGTCATTGACCTTCCTAAAGCATTTCCCTGCAAAATAAATTCTCAGTGAAGGTGAATGGACCATGGACTCCAGATGGTTTCTTAGGAAGATGGCATCCGGAGGTTGATTTTTTTCAGTCTCTCTGGATCATTTGCGATTAACAACCTGGCTTTGTAGGAGAATTCTGTGAAACTCAACACTGCAGAATAAAGATAGAAAGGATTTGCAGATAATTAAAATAATATCTGGATGCCTCTTAGAGATTTTATAACCTAATCCTTGATTCCTAAGCTTTTATCCAGTTCTTTGACAGTTGATTTATGCAGGGTGACTAGCTTAGCTGTAAAGTTGGTGTGTTTTGTTTCAATACTGGTTCTTCTAATCTCTCATCTTCTCTTTGCCAGAGTCTCCCTTTGTGAGTTATTTACATTTAAATGAGAATTAAACATGTGACTATGGCATAGGAGGAAAACATTTTACAGACTAAGAATTTCAGCTAATATCTTAAAACTGGGAGAAAAGCACACAGTGAGGAGACTCCATTATGAGAAATACATGAGACCTAATAAGATACTCAAGTTTGTGTTTGACAACTCCAGGTAACACAAAAATGAAGGACATCTAGACATGTGACAGGAGCATTTAGAATTCTTCCCTGTTTAGGGTTACCAGAGAAGGGGGCTGTGGGGTCCAAAACTGTCCATCTTCAACAGCATCCAAGCCTGACAGCACCTAACTACTTGTGTTATACAAATGAACACTTACAAAGCACTCAGCACAACATAGAACACAGTTATAATAGTTATTCTTCTCTAAGTAATGTAGCTGCTACTATTATTTCTTTAATAATAATACATCTCATACCAACACAGTTGTGTCTGCTCACATATTCACAAATATTTGATGATTAAGTCATTTTTCAAGCTAATATCTAGGAAATACATGGAAATAAGCATTTGAGAATAAAATTAATGTCTCAATGAAGAATGTCTTCATTAGTTATAATCCATAAAAACGTCTGAATCATAGTTTTGAAAATACATTCTGAGACAGTTTCCCAGCCGAAGTTTCCTAATGACCATCTCTTTAGTCCCTGCAAGCAAGTTTTAATTTGTTTTCTAATATACATGACCTTGACATTTGTCTTTATAAGCAGGATAAAAGACTGCCACAATTGCACATTAGCTAAGAAGCAGATTTGTCATTTAAGGCAGAGCATAAAGATGAAGGTGACTCTTAGAAGAGACAGTCATCTAAGGTGCCTCCAGCTAATATAGTAATTTTTGAGAGACCAGGGGCTGTGGGTGAGCAACGTAGAACTGAATCAGACCTCTGAGTGACTCAGGAAAGGGGGTGGGCAATCCTGCTTTGTTCAGGGGCAAACTTCTGTGGGTGAGTTTGTAAGTATTCTGTGCCATTCTTAAAAGCCCAGGGAAAGGAGTCTTGTGCACATACTTCCTCGGGTAAACTTTTTCTTATCTTTCTGACCCAAAACAGTTTTGCAAATTAGAGCAAGGGGTAACCTGAGTTAGTCTCTTGCACTCCCCCTATGACTCTGAGAAAAGAGGTTACTATCTTCCTCATTACTACCTTCCAAAGAGAGGGCCCCAGAGCCTTGAGAAGGATGCTACTTCCACATAAAGTTGGCAATGAGTGTTTTAAAAGATCTATAATCACAACAATTTAATATCACAAGGTTTCTATTTCTGTTACCCATTTCTGAGATTGTCATTTCATTACATTTCACCCTTCCTTTTCCTCCCTCCGAGTCCTCCCACACACCCCTCCCCACTCTCCTTCAAATCCACAGCCTCTTTTTCATTAATTGTTACTGCATACTTATATGCATTTGTGTATATATATATATATATATATATATATATATATATATATATATTCCTAAAAATAACCTGTTCCATCTATATAATGTTAATTGTCTGTTTTGGGGACTGACCCATTTGGCACTGGACAACCAATTGGTGTGCTCTTCCCCAGGGAAGAACAGCTCTCCTGCTACCAGCTTTATGTGGTTTCTAAGTAAATCCTTTAAAAAGGGAGGTGCTCTGGTAGTTAGACCATCTCTGAAAAAGAGCAGCTTGCCTAAGGTTAGTGGAGCTGGGGGCGATTTAAAAGCCATTGTGATCACTACTAAGCCAGTAACACAGAAGATTACTAAATGAACATAACATAGTGCTTTCCTCACTTCTTATTTTATTTAAACCTCATTGTGTGCTATTAGCCATTTGTTCTTACACTGCCAGCCTTGGATAATACTTTGCATTCCATCTCTTCCTCCTACTGCCTCAATAACTTAGCTCTGAGTTTAAAGAAGCAAGAAAATAATTTTTCCTTAAAGCCCCAGCTGGACCCGAGGCTGGCTACTCTCAAGTATTTCCCTTCTGCCTTATATTCCTTGGCTGTCTAGTGTCCTTGATCTTTAATCCACATTGTAAAGTATTCTTTCTAATTTATATCTTCTTTTACCTAGAACTATCATTCTCTTGCTGATTCCACTTCTACTTTATTTTACTGTAACTATGGCTAATTCCACCCTATTTCAAAATAACTTTTCTATTATATGCAACATCTTGACTACAATCCTTATCTGGCCCTAACTATACTCTATAAATTTATTTATTGCCTATGTGATGTCAGAAGACGATTATAGAGTCAATGCTCTCCTTCCACTCTGTGGGGTCCAGGATCAAATTCTGGTCATCTGACTTACCTAGAAAATGCCTTACCACAGAGCCATCTCACCAGCCACCTATTCTCTTGCTCTCTTGTAATGATGCTATTCTTGCTATTTTTAAAAAAATCCCTTGAAAGGAACCTGTCAATCTCTAATCTATAGCAAGGAGATTTATCTTTCTCTGGTATATCTAGTGCAGTTCCATTCTGTATTGTTTTATATAAATCAAAAGATCCTACTCATTTGGACCCATAAGTGTAGCTAGAGTTTTCCCCAGTCCTGCCTGGCTCACGGTCAGGACAAATCTCTCTCACCCGCCAGTCCCACAGCCACTCAGACCCAACCAAGTAAACACACAGAGACTTATATTACTTATAAACTGTATGGCCACAGCAGGCTTCTTGCTAACTGTTCGTATATCTTAAATTAACCCATTTCTATAAATCTATACCTTGCCACGTGGCTCGTGGCTTACCGGTGTCTTCACATGCTTCTTGTCATGGCAGCGGCTGGCAGTGTCTCCCTCACTCAGCCTTCCACTTCCCAGAATTATCCTCTCTCCTTGTCCCGCCTACTTCCTGCCTGTCCACTGGCCAATCAGTGTTATTTATTGACCAATCAGAGCAATTTGACATACAGACCATCCCACAGTACATAAGCATGGACCTGTGCTATGTACCCTGTCTACCACTTCCTGATGCCACCTTAGGGAGGGTTTGATTGCTGAAAGGTTGTCTTTCTTTCCATGTGTTCCTATCATTATTCTGAAATACAGTGTCCATACAAACAGCCATCTGACATATTCACTCCATTCTCCAATGAAATGCTTATAAGGTTTGTATTCTATTCTTTGTCATTGTCTAAAATTCATTTTGTGATCTGAAATTTGAAGTAAAAGTAATACTTTTCTAACTATCTCTTATCTCTAAACTGCTACCACTCCCTTCCTACTAACTAGCTCTCTCTGAAATCCTGTGCCTTCTTTAAGACCTGGAGTTAGAATCAAACATGCAAGGATGTGGTTAACACTTAACTCCTCTGCCACCCCTGAGTCGTAATCTCTTTCCTTGACACTTAAGTGTCTTGGCTACCAATGTGTTGCAGAATATTCCTTTACACTATGTGAAGATGTGTCATTGTGACTGGTTTAATAAAGAGCTGAATGTCCAATAGCTAGGCAGGAAGAGGTTAGGCAGGACTTCTGGGGACAGAGAGGTCTCGGGAGAAGAAGAAAAGCAGAGTCCCCAGCCAGACGCAAAAGTTGTTAAAGAAAAAAATACTCTATAGAAAACCTTACTTAGGCCCCCACCTGTCACAATACTACTAAGTAAGGTTTTCTATAGAGTATTTTTTTCTTTAGTAACCTAATGGGTTCAGATCCGCTTATATCAGCTTATTTCCTACTTACCATAAAATGTATCTCTACTGACACTCATTCAATCAATCCATCTAGCTACATATTAATTCAAGAAATACTCACTAAGTATCTACTAGTTGCTAGATAGTCAGGATTCAGTGAATAATCAAACAGTCTGGCACAACAGGCAATTATTGAGTAAACTATCATGAGTTTTCAGGTATTACAAAAGAGATAGCTTTCCATAGGAACATAGGATTTTCTGACCCCCATAGCTTTTTATTAATTTATTGTTTTGTTAGCATACAGAGAAGTGAGTTTCATCATGACCCATTTGCATACATATCTATCATTATACTTTGTTTTTAAGTCTGAATAATAATTACCATCTGAGCGGAGAATGAGATGAGCAGCATATGATGCAGAAGGAGGAACATATATTCAGAGCTCAGGGAAACAGCAGAGATGAGAACACCAGACAGTGCTGAGAGTACCTATCAGTCACCTGAAGCTTTTCTCTCCCTACTCCCTCATAACCGAAAAAGAGGTGGCCAATTGCATTATAGTTCTCACTCTTCCTTACGATGAAGCATGGTATGTAAATGGGGTATTTCTATTAGGCTAAGAGCAATAATAGGTTTTGTTTTCATCTCTTCATCATGAAACATTCCATGCATGCTTTTCCATGCCATTTATGGCCCTTTTACAAAGACTGCTAGGCAATTTGTGTTACTACATAAAGACTTACTACAACAACTACAACAAATGATAATGTCTCTCTTAATAGTCAGTAGCAACATACATTACATTTCACTTCCAATCAACAGCCTTGGAAGTCTGATACTTGAGATGGCGGAACTCATCAGCCTGGATCTCAGTGTGGAAATGAGCACTTGCTCACCTGAAACATCTTCCCCCAACCCTGTAAGATCAAGAAACCTCTATTGTTTGAACTCCTATTTTGCAGGTTTGTGTGTTCATTGATTTAGTTCTGGCTGAAGAAGAATGAGCTATTTTCTGTAGAACTTTGTAGGCCACAACAATAACTGGAAGCACTTGGTGAGTATAAAGATGAGGGAAAATCAATAATATAACACATTTCCTGATAGAGTAACTGGACAAAACAGCCACATGATATGAAATGATAGAAACAAAAAAGAGCATTCTTTAAAAAAAAATAGGGCCATAAATTCAGTTTTATGAAGATTTTTTTATTTTAAATGTCTATGAATACTCAAACAGGAGTCTTAAGTAAGTACACAGCTCTATAGGCTGCTTGTGAAGGAGAAGTGACTGAATAATTCCCAGCTTTTCATAAACCATATTTTCTTGATATGTCTTTCTCCTATATATCTGTACTGTTCTTCTGCATTATACCTAAAATTCAGGTAAAGATATCAATGACTTCATACTATTTAGAAAAGTCTGTTCCCTACTAACTAGTGAGAACAAGGCTTTCTTACCAGAAGAATGTCAGTATTGGGGTTTTCTGTGATATGATGTGATGTGATATAATGTGATGTGATGTGATGTGATGTGATGTGATGTGATGTGATGTGATGTGATGTGATGATGTCCAGATTCTTTGTGTCTTGGTTTGGAAGAATTGAGTAAGCTTCCTCAGTTTATGGACACTGGGGTTTCATTTACAAAAGAACAAGGAGAAGTTACCAAAGATGAACCTTTCTTTGTGATTGCCATGTCTAGGTTATATAATGCTATATTAATTGAACATGTGTCTTCCCATGATCCTCTCTGTTAAAACCACATGCATGAGAAGCAATCAATATGTATTAGTTCCTAAGGGGGTTTATGACATTTCAAAGTTCACCCTGGAACAATCTTTTTTGCATGCACGCATGCCTTTAGTGGAGTCTCTCCTACTGAGTTTTACTTCTCCACTGTGGTTAAATTTTTTTCTGTTGTTTGGAAGGGTTTATACAATTCAATGTTCAATCAAAGCAGTACAAATGTAGTGTATTGTAGAAGTAGGTCCTGAAATTAGCCCTCCCATGACTCATAGTCACCCGCCTCTAGCCCTGTCTTTCTTCCTCCATGCCATTCCATCTGAAACAAATATCCAAAACTGAAATTCCAGCCATTCAGTGTGTGGATTGCAGAGATATTTGGGATTGATGTTTTTACTTTGTATTTCATTTGATTTTATTATTACTACCAATATTTATTGTAATAATGAATGTGATTCCCTGAAATATTTCTATATTTACATACATTATGTACTGCTCTTCGAAACAGACTGTAAAGCATACATCTATCTACAGGAACCAAGGTTGCTGCATAGAAGTCAACTTTTCAGTGTGTTTGTAGAAACATGCAGTTAGGGTGCTACCCTCTATTATTAATTGCACCTATGTAGGTAATAAATTGATAATGTCACATATCTACATACCTGTAGCTTCATAATTCATTTATTAATGCATTCTTCATTCTTAAAGGTCAAATTTTTTTGTAACATGCACCGGATTCTTGCCAGCCTTTCCTTTAACTTTTACTAAGTAAATTAGCAGAAACTGTTTTCCTAGTCTTCTCCTCATATCCTCTGTTTTGCAGTTTGGTACATATTAGAGTTTAGTTTTAATAAGAATTGCAAACTTCCACATCTGTTGCTAAATCACAGCCTTTTCTCCCATGTGTGTGAAGGAAAGGGAATGTTATTTCTTGATATTGCATTCATTTGAAGTTATTTGCTTCCTTTAATGGATATTTGAAGTAGGCTGATCATGTATTTCACAAACTAAAGGAAAATGTTCCTGGAATCATACAGAGTTCTGAGTATGGAAAATATATGACAATTTCAATATATTACAATTTTAAGGGCCATGGGCCTAATGATAACTTCTCTAGTAAATATTCAACTATATAATTACATAAAATGAAATTAGAACTTCAGAGATAATGAAATCAACACATTCAGCATGGTGTTTATTAGAGTAAAGATTGGTAACTTTGTAAAAGACTATTCAACTGGACATAAGCTAGAATTTTCTCTGTGAGGTAGGCAGTATATTGGCCCTTAAAGATGCTCTCCTTATCCCAAATCTGTAAATGAGCTGTCACTATGCGTTATATACTGACTTGGAATTCCCCAGAACTCACATATCATAGGTTTGAACCCCCATTGTGACTTTATGTTGAGGTTGTAATAGTGGGACAGGACTAGCATCTCGTTTGTTTGTTTGTTTGTTTGTTTGTTTGTTTGTTTGTTTTTTGAGACAGGGTTTCTCTGTGTAGCTTTGGAGCCTGTCCTGGAACTCACTCGAGGCCCAGGCTGGCCTCGAACTCACAGAGATCCGCCTGACTCTGCCTCCAAGTGCTGGGATTAAAGGCATGCACCACCACCGCCCAATGCATCTCTCTTTTCAAAAGGACAAAAATATCATAAGTACCCTGCCCACTTGCATTCTTGCTTCTCTCTTCCTCCTTTCTGTGCATAGAGAAGAACTAAAAGGACCAAAGAAGAGCTGTCAACAACACAAGGCCTCACCATAGTCAAACCCTAATGGTAACTTGACTTTGTCCTTCTAGCCTCCAGAACTATGAAAAAATAATTTGTTTTATAGCCATGGCTCAACGAATCAAATTGTGGAAAATAGTCAGAAGGATGAAAATGGTGAACTTTGAAGTTAGTCATGAGCCAAGGAACATGTGCAGCCTACAGAAAAAAGAAAATGGACCATCTCCTAAGCCTCCAGAAAGAAGCTTGGTTCTCCAGCATCTTGATCTTAGTCCAGTGAGTTCAATCAGACTTACAGTTTACAGAACTGTCAGATAGTGAATTTGTGTTGTTTCAAGCTGCCAAGTCTAGGAAAACATGTTGTGATCATAGGTCATATCTTCCAAGACGAAAAGACAGACTGACTCTGTCAGGGGTGAGAAAAGAAAAACGGAAAATGATGAGTTAGGTTTGTGACCTTCTTCCTCATCCCCTCCAGCTCAACATGTGACCCAGCCATCTTACGTCTGGGCATAGACCCATAGGAATGAAATTAGTATGTAGAAGAGATATCTGCTACCCATATTAATTAAAGCATCATATATATATAATAAGCAAGTTACGGAATTGCCTACCTGTTAATGCATAAATGAAAAAAAATGTGAGCTATACACTCAACAGGACACTATATTTCTTGTAATTCTTAAAATTGCATGAGGCCTGAAGACATGCTGGTCTGGAGGACAAAGGAAAGGCCTTCAAGGAGCACAAACTATGTCAAAGGTTAATGGTGTCATCAGTGAGTACACAACAGCAATCATTCCCCTTTCCCAAATCTGTCGATAGCAAGCAATCTAGCAGCAAATGGTAGAGTATGCCGGCCCTCTCTTCCATCCATGCCTGTGGTGGTATTTTATTTGTGCTGAAATGTGATATTTTATTGTATGTTAATAAATAAAGTTGCCTGGAGATCAGAGGTCAAATAGCCATAAAACAGCAGTCAGGCGGTGGTAGCCCATGTCCTTAATCCGATCATTAGGCAAGCAGAGTCTCTGTGTGGTCAACGACACAGCCAAGCGTGGTGACACGAGCCTTTAGTCCCAGTACCAACCATAGAGACCTGGAGGTCTGTATAGACAGGCAGTGACAAGGAAGTCATGTGGCTGGGCTTAGAGCCAATGAGAAGGCAGAACAGGAAGGCAATAAAAACACAGGTTAGATGGGAAGAAACGCTCTCTGTGGAAGCTACTGCTGGTGGTAAGCTAAAGCTAGTCGTAGCTATTGCTCTGATCTCTTTGGCTATTACCTCTGTATTTGGCTCTGTGTTTCTTATTTAATAAGACTATTTAGAAATTCATCTACACATGCCTGACTGTGGAAGGGGCCTGTTCTTACGCAGGCCCAGAGCAGGTATCAGCAGTGGATTTTAGTTTATTATTGCAATAGCTGTCCCTTGCCCAGAAGATGACTCCTTCAACAGTCTTTTTCACTACCTTCCATATCTTACATTGTGTCCCCACCCCGCTTTCATTCTGTCCCATGTTCCCTGAGCCTGAGAGAAGATGGTCTTGTTTACAACTTAGCGCTCATCCATCACTTAGCTTTTTAAAATAGGATTCCTCTACTCACTCAGGAAATAGGGCCAAGCACTAACAAGTGGGACTTCATGAAAACAAAAGGTCTGTGCACAGAGGAAACAGCCATTTGAAGGAAGAGTTATCCCACAGAATGATTGCTGAATAAGTAAATGATTACTCAAAATAGTTTGTAGGGACAATGTGCTAGTTAGATTTTTTGTCAGCTTGACACATGGTAGAATTATCTGTGAAGAAGGAAATCAACTGAAAATATGCCTCCATAAGACTGGCCTATAGGCATGTCTATGGGGCATCTTCCCGATTTACAACTGATACAAGAAGGAGGGCCCAGCCTACAGTGGGCAGTATTACCCCTGGGCAGGGGGTCCGGGGTTGTATAATACAGCAGACTAAGCAAGCTATAGAGAGCAAACCAGTAAGCAGTGCTCCTCCAAGGCCTGTGTATCTGCTCCTGTCTCCAGGTTCCTGCCTTGAGTTTCTGCCCTGCTTTTCCTCAGTGATGCACTATAAACTAAGATGAAATAAACTCTTTCCTTTTTAAGTAGGTTTTGGTCTGTGTTTTAACATGGCAGTAAAAAGAACACTAGGGATAACAGGCAATACGGATGTTATGTGTTTGGCCATAGCATGAGCCTTTCATAAAATAATACATGACAATTTCTACTAATAACAACAAATACCAATGTAAGAATCTGCACAGAGTTCTTTACAACACAGTGTCTGGCACAATAATAATTATTTGATACATTCTAATTACCATTAATTATTAACATAAGCAATACTTGAAGCTGGTAAGTGCTCACAATGTATCTTTGGTTTTATATGCCCTAATATTTTGACTAATTACAAAGAAAATATTTTAAAATATCATTTATTTTCTTCTTTTTGATATTTTCATTTCTTTCTAGAGTGTTGGTAAAAAAAATAACTTTAGATAAGTGACTTCTGCAATGTCTTCTTCCATACACCAAGATAGAAGTACTATATACCCCAACCCCATTTGGGTCTACATGTCATTCTGAAATCATTTTCTCATATACTCTGTCCTGTCTCTCATGGAGCTGGGATGTGCCACAGAATTTTATGCTCCAGACAGGTATAGAGCAATCAAAACTCCTATTAAGTCAAATCATACTTTTTCCAAGACATTTACCTAGAGGAAGAAAATACATCTAGAATTGACAATTTAATTGTGGCATTTAGTCTAAAGATGTTGTATTATGTAGTTTCACTTAAAATGACTTCAAGTTTGAATCATGAGACCATTAAGCCACCTGTTTTGTCATCACCATGTTGCTCAAAAAATCAAATTTAATGTGTCTTGGCTGATAACACACTCTTCTGAAATATATGTAGAGATTTTATAAAATATTAGGTGAAAATAGTAGAATCTAATATTGAGTAATTTCATGGAGTGAAATTCATTTCCTACATTGTTAGACACAGACGGTGTAAGGAATAATGGCAGGACTCCAATCCAAATCCCATCAACATTACAGATGAAAATGTTCCTGAATCTCCTCAATACATAAACCATTGATTTTTATCACAGCTTTAAGACCCTGTCTCAAATCCACAGGAAAAGAAGCGATTGAGGAAAACACCCAACATCAACTTCTGGCCTTCACATGCACACAAACACATGACATTCACATACACAAATTGGTTAAGATATTCTAATTAAACATTTTTAGACTATATAAATGTTTTGATTAGGAACAAAAATATTACTCTTTTAGTAATTTCATTAGGGGAAAATTCACTATTGCACCATCATCAGGAGAACCAAACCAAGCAATCTACCTCCTGCTTAGAGCAGAAATAGAAAACAATATACTTTGGGTATTGGTAGATGCATCCTTTCTTTACTATTATTCTATGTTTCAATCTTGCAACCATATACTATATAAGAAAAAATATATCTCTGTCTCTCTGTGTCTCTGTCTTTCTCTGTCTCTGTGTCTCTCTGTGTGTGTGTGTCTGTGTGTGTGTGTCTATTCCTCTATCTCTCTCTGTGTCTGTCTCTGTCTCTGTATCTCCCTCCCTCTCCTTCTCCCTCTCTCCCCCTTTCTCCCCTTCCTCCCTCTCCCTCTTCTCTCTCTCTCTCTCTCTCTCTCTCTCTCTCTCTCTCTCTCTCTCTCACTCTCTCTCACACACACACACACACACACACACACACAGCTGAGTTGATTTTTCTGTTACCAATCCTTCTCTCTCTAATTGTATGTACCTTTCCATTTCCACTGATGGACAAAGACTCAATCCTACACTTAGGGATAAGCCAGGCTTCTCTGGTTACCCTGTTTATAAAGCTTATTTCAGTATTGATAAAGTTAAGGATATCACTTAGTTCTTAGAGCTCCTTCTTAAAGCTCACATCTTTCTCAAAACTGATCCAAACCATTACCTTCCTCTTCCCTTCAAATTACTTTTTCCAAAATGTCAAAATTTTCCAGTGAGAGGATGATTTGAGTTCATCACTGAGGCGTTGTTTTTCATCTACTAAGTTTGTTCCTCTGGAATCATAACATTAATCAGCATCAAGGGCAGGATTAAAATAAAGCTCCAGTTATAAACATGCTGACGCTTTCATCGGTGCCTTTATGAATCCCTTGTTTTGTAATAAGTAACTATGCCAACCATCTCCAGTGCTTGACTGTGACCTGAACTCATCCCTGTGGGTCTTAGAGTCCAGATTCTATTAATCCACTTGACTTAAGTCATCACATAGTGTTGAGCACATTTGGTACCAAAGAAGGAAACAAAAGGTATTATGAAGGTAGGGACAGAGCAGAAAGCAGGAATGCAGGAGAAGAAAGGTGAAACCGAGTCATTCTTTAACTGAAACACATCGAGCACCATATGTTTAGTGATGGGAGTTTATCACTAATCAAGTTTAAACTACTTTTCTGGGAATTACAAAACTATCTGATGGCATTCAAGAACTGGTGACCTCAATTTTTTTAAACTGCTGGTTATATTAGGAAACGGTGATTAGAGAAGGACTAGTCATCATTTAAACCCTCCAGGTAAGGAAGAGCCCAGTGGCGAGAACAAGCAGTGATGTGAGAAATGGGGTCAGATTGTGAGACATTCAGGACTCTGAGTAAAGAATAAGCGTTTATGACAACTGGCATTTTTTAATTATAAACATGAAAGTGATGAAATGGCTTTTAACTCTATGGTATTAAAATATAATTAGTAAATATTTTATAACCATATGCCTGCAACTCACTGAGTCTTGTTATAAAATAATACCATAACACTCTACATTAAAACAGTAGGAAAATTGGATTAATGGATTCAGTGTATGGGGGTGGGGGCAATAATATCTACTTTACTCTCATAGTTTATAATCTATAACAAGAGAGTGTAACTCAAACTATTAATGGAATGAAAGTGTTTCCAAGAAGGGGTATTTGTAAGGAAATGAGAAAATAATTGCTGCCTAATTCTGTATAATATTCAAAGTTATTCTGTATGATCACCTTGCATTTTATTTTATTTTAAAAAATAATTTGTTAGTTGAAACAGTCATTGAAATAAATTTTCTAAATGTTGTCAGTGAATTAAACACTAAATGAATAAATCTGTCCATATTGTTTTTAAAGTAACTAAACTACAATTACCTTGTTCTATCTAATTTGGGAGATTTTGTTTTAAATTCTAAACAATACCTGCTAACCTACACTTGGGCCCCCTTTTAAAATTAGACACAGATATGTTGTTACTCTTTAAAATACCAAAGAATTAAAGAATAAATAAGTCAGATTGCTGCAAATACGGATTTTCCACCAGTTTAGGAAACTTTTGTGGTGTACAGCTACCTTTCCAGTTCCATGATGACTTGGTTCATTGTGCCAGATACTTTCATACATATTGCCTGTTTAATATTTCAGCCATCTTGAGAAAGAACATTTTATAAGTAAATGAAAGTAAGCTATTTCCCAGATCATGTGACTCATACCTTGTAGAAATAGTAGTCTAAAATCCAAGTCTCTCCCATATTTCTAAAAGTATGACCAATACATCATCATACACAGTAATACTGTGACAGTAAAAATTCAGGGTGAAAATTCATTTCAAATAATAAATAACAATTTTATGGAATGCAGAATGGTCTCTCTCCTGAGAACAAGAAACAGTCCAGGTTCTGACATCTGACAGGCAGTCATAATGAGGGCTAAAATAGGCCACTATTTTTGCTGCCTGAGAATCATCTAGCCTATTTGTGTGGCTCCCCCGCCCCGGAACCACTCAGAGAAGGAGCTTCAAGACTGTCTTTCAACAGGATAATAGAACGTCATTTCTGTCTCTGTGGTAGAGATACCTCTGAGCATACGCTCACTCTATGGGGCTCAGCTCCAGGGTTGGCTTTGCAGTTCAAGCTCCTCTTTGTAGAATTAATCATCAATATTGTTAAAACTGCAGATGGGGCCCTGTAGGGCAAAGGAAGCTGAGTCCAGCAGGAAAGTTAATAAGCTGAGAAATATAGGCTAATACTGTGCCCTGGCTACTCACAGGCAGAGTTTCTTAAGGAATATGGCTTGGGGAATAGCTGAATCTCCTAATCCTTCCCAGGGATATATATATTTAACAAAAATAATATTAATAATAACATAAAATTAGAAAAAGAGATTAAACAGCTTTCCTTGATTAAAAAATTAATAATAATAATAATAATAATAATAATAATAATAATAATAAGCCTGGAGGTAGAAATAAAAAATAATTTCTCTTCAGCATCTATACTAAAAGTAAAATAATTTTTATTATTCTATTTCACAGCAGACCAACTCTGAAAATCACTAATATAAAGAAACAAACACTGTAAATGTGTCTCCATCATCTTACCTTACATTATAAACACTACTATTGTCTAACCAGTATTACGTATTTTGATCACACCAACCAACATTAAGGAAAACATTTTGAAGAAAGTGGTATGAAAACCTAATTCCAAGTGGTTATACATAGAGGAAGAAAGTCAGAAACATCATCCCTAATGCCCAAGAATTCTTTTCTAACACAAACAGTCCCAGCTCATACCATTAATAGAATTGAGCTATTATTCCCAATTCCTATAGGCAAAAACCCACCCAAAAACGTGCTAGAATAAGTATTTTGGAGATTCTTACTTTATTAGATATTTTCTATCACAATAATTAAATGCACATTAACTCCATGTTTCTCAATGCTCACTAATGTCATTGCCAAGTACTTACTGAGGCTAAGGAAGGAGAATGAAGAAATGCCATGTCTGTGAAGAATTTATAAGGAATAATGAAATCAATTAATAATTAATCTGCTTTCAGTCAGACAAGACAATACATGCAGGCCTGTAGTCATAGCACTCAGGGGGCTGGGGCAATAGGATTGCAGGTTGGCAAAAGCCTGGCTTACATAGCAAGTTACAAGCCATCCTGAGCTGTATAAAAAGAACCAATCTCAACAGAGACTATCATGGAACTAGAAAGATGACTGCATAAGTAAAGTCCTTGTCTTGCATGCATGCAGACCTTAGTACAAGCCTCACAACTGGGCATAGCACCAGGGAGGTGGAGACAGGCAAATCCCTGGGGATCACCGACCGTAAAAGGTAACCTACTTGACAAACCCCAGGTCAGAGGAACTGGGTCTCAAAAACTAAGACAGGAGATGGAAATGGCTCCATGGCTAAAGCACTTGCTGCTAAGTATGAGGACCAGAATTAACTTTCTCCGTATTTGAAATGCAGTCATATTAAGATAAAAGTTTGTTCTAGTTATTTTTCTGTTGCTGTGGTAAAACCTCAGAGGATATAGAATCTTAACCATACTGTCTCTATTTGTGTTCCTTGAAAAATCTGTGTTCTTTTCCAATAGTTGGTTATCTGTTCTAGGCCAAGGGTTATTTGTTTGTTTGTTTGTGGGTTTTTTATTTTTAAGTTTGTGATATATACCAAAAAATTAAGACATGCACAATTCCCTAACCTCTGAAGTTTATATCCTCGTGAGACCAGGAATAAGCAACAAGCATTAAGAAAGGAAAATTGAGACAGGCTGTGGTGGCACACGTCTTTAATCCCAGCACTCAGGAGGCAGAGCCAGGTAGATCTCTGTACGTTTGAGGCCAGCCTGGTCTACAGAGCGAGATCTAGGGCAGGCACCAAAGCTACACAGAGAAACCCTGTCTTGAAAAACCAAAAAAAGAAAAAAGGAAAAGAAAGAAAGACAAGAAAGGTAAATTGTATCAGGTAGGGAGTTGCACAGTTGCTACAGTAAAGAGGAGAGTAAGACGGATTGAAAGTGTCATGGAAGTCATGATGTTCTATGGAAAACACTTTAAGAAATTATGGTCTGTTTGCCTTCCATTCCCTTCCATAAAGCACATTGTTTTATGGAATAGATACCTGAGTTCTAGAGAGGCTAATTTTGCCTCATTTGATAGTCCTTCCTAGAATTTTAAGTGATGATCTATGCCTTACAATGTCAATTATAATAATTTTTATAATAGGGACAGTTAGTTGCCTACCTAGCAGATGTGACACTTGAGCAGCTTGTCTGTATAACACAATCATTTCTAGTAATAGTCACCACAGACAACAAATAAAAATAATGGTAACCAAATTAGCTGATAATGAATATTTTGTTAAATGTTGAATATGTAGCATAGAATATGCTGGAAAAAGAGGTGGCTTTTGGATATGAGTTCTAAGAAATATCTAGCTTCTGACTTATGAAGAGGCTTGGTGGAAAAGACCCTGAGTTTTATTTTAAGTGATATGGGGAAACACATGAATGTTTTAATCAGGAGCATGGCCCGATATACATTTGGCTGAAAATTACTCTAACAGTGATGTGACCACCAATGAGAGTAGAACTGAAGACAGTTCCCCTTCTGTAGGTCGTTCCTTCACTGGTCTCCACTGGTAACAATACTTATGTGCACATACCCACACCTAGCCACACACATACACATAATTTTTTAATCTTAAAAAAAAACTCAACCATAAAAAAAACTGCTTTGGAAATTGCACTCGCCCCAGGCAGTAACATTTGGAACACAGGAACAATACATGCCATTAAACATTCAGAGAAAAGGAATTTTTGTTCAAGAACTCTTGGTGGGAATGTAAACTGCCATTCTGGGAGTCATTTTGGAGGGTACTCAAATTCCTAAAAGTGCTCCTATACTATGATGCAGCTATATCACTCCTGTCTACATGCCTAAACACCTGAAGGATTCAAAGTCAGCATGTCATTGGGATACATGCATATCCATGATTATTACTCCACTATTCACAATATCTAAGAAATGGAATCAATCTAGATGTGCCTCACCAGATGAGTAGATTAAGAAAAATGTGGCACAGATGCACAATGTAATTTTATTTGGCTACAAAAAAATTAATATACTTGAAAGAAAATGAACAGAACCAGTAATCACTACATTAAGCAAAACAAGCCAATCTGAGATACAAATATGGCATGCTTTCTCTCCAAATTTAATTATATAATTTCTGTGCGTAGATATGTATGTGTTTATATGTCATAGAAATAGGCAGGGGGACATAAGAGAAGAGAAAAAAATCTTAAAGAAGGCTAGTAAAGGGGGAAAGACAGTAATGGAATACATGTAACATAAAAATAGAAGAGGGCACTATTTGGTAGTGAGGAAGTAGTACAAAAAGGGAAGGGGTGAGGTGAAGGATGATATTGGGGGAGATGATAAATAAAAAAAGCGTAAGGGCATATATGTATGAAAATGTCATAGTCAAACCCATTAATTTGTTAACTTAAAAGTAAATTTTAAATAGAAAATTTGGTTTATGAGTTTTAAGCTTGAGATACATAGTAGTCATCTAAATGGATATAGCCAAAAAACACTTGGATATAGCATCCTGAATCTGAGAGTATAGATAAGGACAGAGGTATTTAATTTTGAAATTACTAGCACTGAGTCACTGTAACTAAATATAATAACCCAGGGAAAGGGTATAGACATTGATAGAGTAGAGAGTGATCACTGAACATAAGACTAAAGAAGACAAATAGCCCAGTGAGCCAACTCTGAAGGAATATATAGTGACTCGTGCTGAATGCTCCTAAGTAGTAAAATGAGGATTTATCAGTGTGGCTTTCCTTAGTGTCTTGAAAAACAAAAGAATAAAATGAAATGGTGGGAAGGTTCAGGTTTCCATTAAGTAGATGAGATGGAAGCCCATTGGAGTAAACTGATGGGTAAGTGATAGGAGAGGAATGGGAATGTGTGTTAGGACAATTTTATATAATTTGAAATAGTATATTTAGGGAATGGACAAGGGATACATTTTTTAAAAATTTATTTGTGAGGGCATATGTCACAGCACTCATGTTGAGTGCAGAGGACCACCTGTAGGACTCAGTTTTTCCCTTTAATAACATAGGTCCTGGCTATTGAACTCAGATTGACAGGCGTGGTAGTGAGTGCCTTTTCTCACCGAGTTATTTCACAGACCCAGGAATATATATTTTACACAAATGTTATAAGAGCCTATCAAATACAGGTGAGAATTACAAAGATATAGGAAACTAAAAGGAACTGGATTCTGAAGCAGAAATGGGAAGTAGTGGCCATTCACAGACTTTAGAAAAAGAAAATGAACATGGTCCATGTTGGGCTACCATGGTGATGATAAGGAGAGGAAACACTCACTCCTAGAAGTTGCTGTTTTCTCTACAAAGAACAAGGAGTTCTTGAGCTGCATACTGGAGTAACAGCTGAGGGGAGAGATAACTCAAGTCATCAGGCAATAAATAGGTTGGGAGAATAGACAGGAGTCAAAACTTGAATAAGATATTAATGAGAAGGTAGAAGGAAACACTAAAAGATTTATAATCAGAAGAAAACAATTAACTCTGTATTTTAGAAATAGCTTTGGGAATGTGAATGATGAAATGGGGAGCAGTTGAAATACAATAATTCATGGTTGAAAATAGTCCACAATAGAGCACTTGCAGGAAAGATTTTATTGAGGTAGTAATGGAGAGAAAATTTTGAGAGTCAGAAATAATAATTGTTATGAAGGTGAGTGTGTGTGTGCAATTATTAATCTGTCTTCTTCACTAGATATAAACTTCATCACAACAGAGACTTCACATAATTTGTTACTGCTTTGTACAGTGCCCAACAGACTCATGAGCATTTAAATACTAGGCTTCTGAGAAATGTTTACTGAATTTAGTTTCCTAGGCTCAAGGTATCTTATTATAAATAAGAAAATCATACTTCTGCTTTTTGCTACTTCTTGGTCTACCTCTGATATGTTTGATAGTTTCTCTCATTTTTAATATTTTAGGTTTCAAGTCAAAGTTTTTAATTCCTTCTTCAAACAATGATCCATGACGATAATAATCTGATACAAATAATATTTAACATCACTGTGATGGCTAGTACCAAGTGTCAACTTGACAGAATCTAGAACCACCTGGGAGGCAGGCCATGCCTGTGCATGATTATCCTGATTGCATTTATTGAAGCAGGAAGATGCTGCCCACTGCGGGTGGCACTGTTCCCTGGCTGGGACCCTGGACTGTGTAAATGGAGAAAGGGAGCAGAGCGGCAGCAAACCTTGGTCATTCATGCATTCATGCTCTCTGCTCCTTGACTATGAATACAATGTGACCAGCTGCTCTGAGCTCTTGATGCCTTCACTTCCTTTCTGTGATGGACTGTGCCCTTGTCCTGTGAACTGAATAAACCTTTCTCCCTTGAGTTGCTTTTGTCAGAGTACATTCTCACAGCAATAGGAAAAGAAACTAAAACAATCACGTAACAAAATTCTCCAAAACTTAACATAGTATTCTCCTGGATTAAATTATGTATTTATTTGTGAGTTTATCTTCCTCTGTTGGGTACAGCATTTTTTTCGTCATTGTTGGTTTCTTTTCATGCTCATATTCCCACTGTCAACAAAGTTATTGACTCATAGAAGGTTAAGTTAATGATTCTGAGAGGCAGGACATAAGTGATAGTGAAAGAAATACAGAAAATTGTAATCTTGAAATGTAGGTAGACAAGATTAAAGAAAGATGAGTCAAATTGTCCCTCTATTCTTCCATCATGAACCTCAGAATTAAGAGTAAATCACAGCTAGACCCAAGCATTCTTTCTCAGAATATAAATAATAAGACATGATTAAATATATGTTACTGCCACTTCGAGACCATGCACGACTCTTGCTGGACCCCCATCATTTTCCACAGAAATGGAAAGGGAGAAGCTGGGCCTTACTGTTGTATTACATGATGGCCCTTTCCTTGGGAGACACACTACGGGCATCTCTACTCATCCGAGAAAAAGAACCAGTGGCAGACCAAAGTCATGATCACACCAAAGTTCAACTTTGTGAACCTGAACCAATGGGTTTTTACTGGGATCACTAACAGAAATATGAATGATGGAACAAGGTTGACTCAAATAAAGCAGCTATACCATCAAAAAGCCCACCCACAACACAGGTGACAGTTCATGAAAGCCATAACCCTAGAACCCTTTGCACAGCCTGCAGGCTGCTCTCCTCAGTCTAAGAATATGTTCTCTCTGCAGCTTGGCTAGTAAGAGTCTCCTCCACCAGTGATTATTTACTCCTTCTATAAAACTGAGGAATGGCCTTTGAGAATTCATGTTTCCACTTTCCTAGACATGTGACATTTTGTCTATTTCCTAAGTCTCATGAGCTCTTCCATGACCCCTAGAAGGAATATTTTAATTCAAAGAAACAGTTACACTATACTCTCCCTACCACTGATCCAAGTCCCTCTGATGACAAACCCATCAATCTTCTTCTGCTGCAGCCAATAGGAGCTTAGCTCTCATCAACTTCCTTCATTTAAGGCCTAGTAGTGGTAACTGACCCAACTACTTTGCCTATTTAAGGAGCTCAATAGCAGTTGTTACTTGTCATCTTATGTTGATGAATGCAAGGTTTTCTATGACTTACCGTGCATCAGTGTTAATATAATTGTGGTGAAAATCTTAGTACTCTTTTTGGAGATTATCATTTACTGCTCTGTATAATCTCCATCACAAGTTTATAGAAAATTTCTTTTATCTTAACATTCCCAAATAATAACATCACACCAAATAATTCTATAGCTCCTACTTGGTTCCAGGTATGAGTCTAACCACGTCACACATATCACTTTGTAGAATATTCCTAACTAAATTTTGAGGTGAGTAATGTGTGTGTGTATGTGTGTGTGTGTGTATAAGTTGTGAAAGTATAAAAAGAAGCCTAAAAGGAACCAAATATTAGAGAGAAGGGGAGGGGAAGAGAGGGGATGGGATGCGTGTAATGTGAAAGAGGGGAGCACTCCTTGCAGGAGGGAAGGCAAGGAGCAAGAGGAAGACAAGAGAGACAGGGAGGATGGACGAGGGAAGAGGAAACCAGTAAGAAAAAAGTTGAGGGTTGGAGAAATGGCTCTGCAACTAAGAGCACTTGCTGCGCTTGCAGAGGATTCTGGGTCAATTCCCACCACACAGGTGTTAGCTCACAAACATCTATAACTCCAGTTCCAGGAAATCTAACATCCCCTCCTGGTCTCTGCAGGCACCAGGCATATATGTGGTACACACATACATACATGTAGACAAACATTCAGTCACATAAAACAATCTATTTTTAGAAAAGTAGAATGACAAAAATGTATGAAAATGTCATGATTAAATGTTATTTTGTATGCTAGCCTTAAAAGATAATTTTTAAAATGAATCATCTAAACATAAAATGAAACAGATAAACTCAGGAAAGTCAGGAAGAAGAGAATAATACCAAAGGCTAGCTAAATGTAACAAAGAACATCAGAATTAAATCCTACAAGTGCAGTGTCTGGAATCACATGTCACTATTCTGTGACAACAGAAAAAATATTTAGTATTTTAATAATATATGCTATTTTTCCCAGCTTATTATCTGAAACACCAGTCTCACTGCTGTGGGATGTTCTGTATGTCAAATGTGTTGCTCTGATTGGTTAATAAAACACTGATTGGCCAGTAGCCAGGTAGGAAGTATAGGCGGGACAAGCAGAGTGGAGAAAGCTGGGAAGTGGAAGGCTGAGGCAGAGAGACACTGCCAGCCGCCGCCATGACAAGGGAGATGTAAGGTACCAGTAAGCCACAAGCCACGTGGCAACTTACAGACTAATAGAAATGGGTTAATTTAAGATAGAAGAAGTAGATAACAAGAAGCCTGCCACGGCCATACAGTTTGTAAGCAATATAAGTCTCTGTGTTTACTCGGTTGAGTCTGAGCGGCAGCGGGACTGGTGGGTGAGAGAGATTTGTCCTGACTGTGGGCCAGGCAGGTCTGGGGAAAAACTCTAGCTACATCTCACTAGTCAAATCACCTAGGAGGGCAACTCCACACCAGTGTGACACCCCTGTAGCTCAGAAACACTGCACTCTCCACTGCACTCACAACAACGAAAACTGGATTTACATATTATTTACAGGTTTAGATGGTACTGCAACTGTTTACATTGTATTGCCTAATCTGGGCTCTTTGCCATTACCTTTTTAATAAAGAACTTAAAATGTGCTTTTCTGCCCAATCTAAAAATACTTCTAAGGAATAAAATACAATGAACCCATCTGAGAAAAATATTTGCTTCTTACTTAAACACAGACTAAAAATATTATAAAATGTAGGCAAGTTGATAATCCAAATCAGCTTCAAATATATCTAGAGAGAGCTGCATGAGGGTTACACGGATGTGTAGTCACAGGAAGGTATGTGCAAATGCAGTCCCTCCATTCCAAGAGGCCTGCAGGATGATAGCAAGAACTCTGAAGGACATGAACTTCCTGCCCCAGCCTTTTCAGCCTGTGCCACTGATCATCTTCCCGTGGGGTTAGACCTGCCCATTTCCCTAATTAGGAACTTAAGGACAATGACAACTTAGTGCCCTTGAGTCTAATATGACTGTCACTGCACCAGACAGGGGTCCTTGCAGGTTGCTCATGGCTGCAAATTTCTCTCCTTCCTTCCCTCCACAAATCTGTTGACCTCATCTTTGGGACATTGTTTCAACTTGCTTTCCCCATCTAGAAGGAGTAATGCTAATATTGCTAGTGACTGAATGCAAGAATACACAGAGCATTCTTTATAGTAATTAACACCATATAAAGTGGGTATCCACTCTTGGGCATATACCCAAGGAATGCTCAATCATACCACAAGGACACTTGCTCAACTATGTTCATAGCATTTTCATAATAGCCAGAACCTGGAAACAACCTAGATGCCCCTCAACCAAAGAATGGATAAAGAAAATGTGGTACATTTACACAATGAAGTACTACTCAGCAGTAAAAAACAATGACATCATGAAATTTGCAGGCAAATGGATGAACTAGAAAAATATCCTGAGTGAGGTAACCCAGACTCAGGAGGACAAACATAGTTATATACTCACTCAAAAGTGGATACTAGATGTAAAGCAAAGGATAACCAGACTACAACCCACAGCTCCAAAGAAGCTAGCTAACAAGGAGGACCCTAAGAGGGATGCATGGATTGCTCTGGGAAGGGTAAATAGATGAGAGCTCCTGAGTAAACTGGAGGTGAGAGGGAACAAAAGAGGGTAGGGGATGGGGGAGAACTGGGTGGTTAACTGGAACAGGGATGGAGTGGGAGAGCAAAAGAAAGAGATACCATGATGGAGGGAGATATCATGAGGATAGGGAGAAACCTGGTGCTAGGGAAGTTCCCAAGAATCCACAGGATGACCCCAGCTTAGACTACTAGCAATAGTGGAGAGGGTGCCTGAACGGGTCTACTCCAGTAATCAGATTGGTGAATACTCTATGTCATCATAGACCCTTCATCCAGTAACTGATGGAAGCAGATGCAGAGATCCACAGCCAAGCTCCAGGCCGACCTCCAGGAGTCCAGTCGAAGAGGGGGAAGAGGAATTCTATGAGCAAGGGGCATAATGATCATGACACAACTGAACCAAGCTAGTGGGAACTCATGAGCTTTAGACCAACAGCTGTGGAACCTGCATGGGACTGTGTCGTGCCCCCCTCGACCAGCAAGGGAGACACAACACCGAGTTCTTCTTCTTGCAGTTTATTCAGGCCTTGAATCAATCTTCTGACTTCTAAAAACTCCCATCCCATCCCATCCATCATCCCGGGCAAAGCCTCTCCCGGCCTTATATAGGCTCTGGGCAGCCAACCCCAGATCGCCATGTGGGCATTGCCCAATAGGCTCTAGCATGCACAAGCAAGCCACAACCTCCGCTATAATTGTTTACCACTGGGAGCGCTCGCCGTTGGGATGGCGGAAGGCGATAACCAGCACCACCTGTAAGGCGTGGCTACACGCAGCTCCCTACATATTCCCCCTTTTAGTTTTATTTAAATTAGCAGGCGAGAGCAGAGGTCTGATCTCTGTTAAGGAAAAACAGAGGACTATGTACTGGCATCCACACAGGTGTCATCCACCCAGAGAATGCTTGACCTGTCCGATACCCTTTTTCACAGAGGTGGGAACTTGGGGCATTAACCCACATGCAATCAAACGTACTCTCCTCAAGACCATCGATGCTGCTGTGGTCCTGAGTGCAGTGCGCTAGCCTCGCATCCTGCATATGAATTAAGGTAGCCAACCAGGTCTGGGGAAACTGTCCGGCCTCTATGACCGTAAGGGCTTGAATGATCATGGCTGCACTGCACTGCTAAGAGAGCCTAATACGACAGATGCACCACAGGCAATTCAGGGAGGCAAGCACCAGTAGGCCCATTAAGGCACCTAGACCCGCCCCCTCTTTCAGCTGGTTCATGGTCACAGAGATCCCGGACGACAGTCCCTCTGCAGGTCCAAGATCCACTCGAGCTGAATTGACAGCAACCATGGCCACTCTCAGTTGATCCACCAGGCCATCGAATTCTCCTGTCCAATTTCCTAGAAGATAACTAGACAACTGTTTAGACAAGTTTACAGCACGTGTAAAATTTTCATATTCTTTCTTTAGGGGTACGGCCGTGGCCTATTCCCCCCTTTTGTTTTTGTAAAGATTATTTAGGGTCTGTGCTGTTTGGACAGTATGAGTCATGGCTATGGCTGCAGTAGTCACTCCAACTGCAGCCAGGGCAAGTTAGGGCTACCATTAGCATATAACCAGAATATTTTTGTCCACAGATCTCAACTGCGGATGCCTTGTTGCGCTGGTTCTGGCATCGGCCATTCTTAGCGGCTTTTGGAACTTTTGAAAACCGCTCAGACTGCCTACTTTGCAGTCTACTAAGGACACTACCTTCTGTGTCTCGGGTTCTTTCACATATAACATTAACATCTACTTATTCATACTCCTTAAGGGAACTCTAGAACTACTTTAGCAAATATATATTTTTTATTACTTTTTATATATTTATCTTATTTCTTATTTAGACTTACATTTACAACTAGTATCTTTACTTCTTAAAAGCTTATTACTACATGTCTTAAGACTACCTTAGATATTTCTTGCAAGCTTATATTCTTATCTTATTTCTTATTTAAACTTACATATACAACTAGTATCTTTTTTTTTTTGACTTGCATTTTTTTTAAAGATTTTATTTTATTTATTATGTATACAGAAGAGGGCGCCAGATCTCATTACAGATGGTTGTGAGCCACCATGTGGTTGCTGGGAATTGAACTCAGGACCTCTGGAAGAGCAGTCAGTGCTCTTAACCTCTGAGCCATCTCTCCAGCCCCTAGTATCTTTCTTACAAGCTTATTACTACATGTACTTCTTACAAACTTATAACTCTATAGATCTATTTTACTTCTTATAAACTTATAACTCTATAGATCTATTTTACAAACTTATATAGGGCTACAATTAGCATACTCCTTAACTTAACAAACACCTAAAGATTTCTTATATACTTATCTTATTTCTTATTTAAACTTACATATCTTATTTATCTTTTTAATTATTATCACTATCTCTATTAGAAAGATTCTCTTAACTAGACAGGAAGTACGTACATCATTTCTAAAGCTTTAGAGTTTATAGTCAGCTTTGCTATAAAGCACTGGGATTCAGTGAGTGTTATAGGATTGTGATAGTTGTTGCTAGGGATTGTAACATTCTCGGGACACAGTCACACTCCAAAGTTGCCGAGTTCTCTCAGCCGTTCCGGACCAGCAGAGATGCACTGTCAGTGGTAGATAGTTTTTAACTAGAGATTGTCCTTTCACCCAAATTCATAATAGCTCTCCTATAAGTGCCCCAATTCAGACAAACATTTCTATTACAGTAGTACTTTTGGTTTGTTCTACCGAAAAACTTCACTTCACGTTGAGGGTGAAATTACCGTATTTAGCTCTTCGCCCAAAACTGCACAGCTATTAGGTGATATAAAGTACTTTTCTAAAGGAGTTAGTAAAGCCAAAAGCGGCACAGCTCCGAACTCTTATTTTCTCACTGTATCAGTCCATAATAATATCAGTCCCTTATATCATTTCCCATATCAGTCATTTCCCATAGTTCTTTTTGGGTCTGAGAGTCAACAGGTTCTCTTTTACCAGACTTGTTTACAAATTCTTGCCTAGGAGGTTTGAACAAAGTTTTTTGCCTTATGCAACGGGAGATTTGAACAAGCATTTTACACCTTCAACTATGGGACATTGGGAGGTTTCTATTCTCTCCTCAACTAGCTTCAACAGGTGTTTCTCCTTCATCTGACTCTGGCCCCCAAATCAGAACTGCACCTGCCTCATTAGCGCGCATTGAGGTTGGCATTTCTGATAGCAACTTTCCTCGGGGCTTGTGCTTGCCTTAGCCAGTCAGTGAAAAACATTCACAACAGCTTTTCCATAGCTCTTTCAGAGAGATTTTCTCCCACTGATTTTATTCTCATTTTGCTTGTTCCTTACCCCCCCCCACCCCATGCAGAGCTTCAGGTATCTGTCTGCAGCTCTGTACCTCTGCTAGCTGCTTTTGGAGGTACGGGTTTTCTTCTCCCCAATCTGCCACTAGCTTGAAGAGACAGCGCCTAGAAGAGGCTTTTAGGAACCTGTCCCTGCCTCCTGCATTGCAAGGAGGATTCTCAAAGCTTGAAAGAGAACTGAGAGAGGTTTTGCTGTCTTAAGTTTTTTCCCTTAGAGCTAATCACAGGTGGTCCCCATACTAATATCTTCAGGTGATTCTAATTTTTGTCTGAACTTTACACCCCCATTTTTGCCTCAGGGAGAAATTACTTTCTCCTACTGCTTGGACTTAGCATTTCAGCTGTTCCCAGGACAAAAGCTTCCATAGGAAACTTTTTCTTCCCCATAAGCTCAGAGGAGCTTTTTTACTACCCGTAAAGCCCAAAGATAGATTTTTTCCCCCAGTTTGCGTTCATAGCCCCCAAAGTTAGAAAATTGGAGAGTTTTTCTGTCTAGTTGCCTTACTTGTCTTATTTTTTCTACACAATCTTACACTTCTAAGTTTTTCCTACACTATATTACTACCCTACACTTCTAAGTTTTTCCTACACTATATTACTACCCTATACCTTCCTTTTCTCTCTTCTTACTTTGTTTTATCTGATGAGGCCTTTTCTGATCTCTCCTGTTTTAAGATTTTTAATGCAGTTTGCCCCTTTTCAACCACTTCACTACATCGTTGATCCTCAAGACAACTTCTCACTAGCTTCCACACCGGTCTTACCCCGCTTCTTAATGTTCCTTGCTCCGCGGCAAACTCAAGATCTCTTCCTAACCTTTCCCAGGTGGCTGTAGTTAAACTCCCAGAAACTGCAAACCAAGGAGATCTCTCAAGGCTTACAGATTCCAGTAACATGGAATAGCAGCTCGTTAAGAGCCAAAAAATTGGGTGCAACGAATAAGCGCCCATAATTGTTCTCAAGCTAGAAATTAGCAGCTTCATCTTCCTTCTCTTTTTTTTGTCTTTCCGCTTTTATTGCGGCCTCTTGAATCCCGCTCTCTCTTTAATTACAGAGAAGAGCAATCCCCACTTTGGACGCGGTTCCCCACTTTACCTGAGGATTTCCCCCGCTTTGGACGCGGTTCCCCACTTTACCTGAGGATTTCCCGGTATACCCCCTGATTGCAAGTTCTGGGCTCACTGATGAGCGGTTCCCTGTACAAGGCCACCAGTTGTCGCGCCCCCCTCGTCCAGCAAAGAGGACACGACACCGAGCTCTTCTTCTTGCAATTTATTCAGGCCTTTGAATCAATCTTCTGACTTCTAAAAACTCCCATCCCATCCCATCCCATCCATCATCCCGGGCAAAGCCTCTCCCGGCCTTATATAGGCTCTGGGCAGCCAACCCCAGATCGCCATGTGGGCATTGCCCAATAAGCTCAAGCATGCACAAGCAAGCCACAACCTCCGCTATAATTGTTTACCACTGGGAGCGCTCGCCGTTGGGATGGCGGAAGGCGATAACCAGCACCACCCGTAAGGCGTGGCTACACGCAGCTCCCTACAGGACTGGACTAGGCCCTCTGAATAAGTGAGACAGTTGTGTAGCTTGGTCTGTTTGAGGGGCCCCTGGCAGTGGGATCAGGATCTATCCCTGGTGCATGAGCTGGCTTTTTGGAGCCCATTACCTATGGTAGGACACCTTGCACAACCTTGATGCAGTGGGGAGGGGCTTGGACCTGCCTCAACTGAATGTACCAGGCTTTGTTGACTCCCTGTGGGAAGCCTTACCTTTTCGAAGGAGGGAATGGGGGGTGAGTTGGAGGGGAAGACTGGGAGGGGTGGGAGGAAGGATGAGAGGGGTATTTATGGTTGGTACGTAAAATGAATAAAAAATTTCTTAATATGATGACAGTTAGGTTATTTGCTACGCTGGTCACTAGAGTACACCAGTCCAAGTACCCTCTGGACCACTGCCAGCAGACCAAGGTGGGGTTAACCTTGTGGATTCCTGAGAGCCTCCCCAGCACCCTGCCTCTTCCTATTCCAATGATGTCCTGATCATAGAGCCTTTGTCCAGTGACTGATGGATGAAGGCAGATACAGAGATCCACGGCCAGGCACCAGGCTGAGCTCTGGGAATCCAATTGATGAGAGAGAGGAGAGATTCCGCAGGCGAGGGACATCAAGATCATGATGGGAGGACGTGCAGAGATGACCGGCCACACTAGTGGAAGCCCATGAACTGTGGACTGGTGGCTGTGGAGCCCCCATGGGACTGGACTAGGCCCTCTGGATATGGAAGATGGTTGTTTGGTTCGAACTGTTTGGGGGGCACCCAAGCAGGAAGATCGGGATCTGTCCCTGGTCTATGGGCAGGCTTCTGGAATCCGGTGCCTGTGGTGTGAAGCCTTGGACAGCCTTGGTGCAGTGGGAAGGGGATTCGACCTGCCTAGGCTCAGTGTGCTGGGCTCTGCTGACTCCCCATGGGAGACCTCGATTTTGGGGATGTGGGGATGCGGAGTGGCTTGGGAAAGAGGGCTGGGGGGTAGGAGGAGGGAGGAGGGGGATCTGTGGATAGTATGTGGAGTGAGTAGAAAATTTCTTAATAAAGAAAAATGAAAGAAAAAATTTCTTTTTTTTTTATTTTTTTATTTTATTTTTTTATATTTTTATTTTTTTATTTTATAATATAATTCAACTTTACATATCAGTCATAGATCCCCCCGTTACCCTCCTGCCACCCCGCCCCCCTGTAAAAACCTAGAGGAAAGGACAATTAAAGTAGAAGAAAACAATAAAGTCCTGGAAGAAAACAATAAAGCACTGAAAGAAAGCCATGAAAAAGCAATGAAACAGGTCCAAGACCTGCAAAGGGAAATAGAAAAAATGAAGAAGACACAAACAGAGGGAATGCTGGAAATAGAAAAATTTCTTAATAAATAAATAAGAACCAAAATATAATAAATAAATAAATAAATAAATAGATAGATAAATAAATAAATAAATAAATAATAAAGTGGGTATCTTTATAATGCTATTTCACAAGTGAGGACATTGAAGCCAAAGAACTTTAACAAGTTGTAATGATCACACAGTAAACAGTATAACTGATATTTGAAACCAGACAATCTGACTCCAGTACTATATTCCCAACCACAATGTTATATACCATTAGGACAGCAGTTCTCAACCTATGGGTCGTGACCCCTCCGGGGATCACTTATCACATATTCACATTACAATTCATAAAAGGAGCAAAATTACAGTTATGAAGTAGCAACAAAAATAATTTTATGCCTGGGGGTCACCACAACATGAGAGACTGTATTAAAGGGTCTCAGCATTAGGAAGGTTGAGAACCACTGCCTTAGGAGCAGGATAGTTCCTTGGGCCCTTGATTATTTGAGTATCTGAGACTGTGTCTCCACTTAGCAGCTATCACTTACCTGAGATGGGGAAGAATATAGTTTATTCAGCTCCTATGTGGGCCACAGACTAAGATTCTGCTGAGTAGAATATTGACTCAGAAGTTTAATGCTGTAGCCCACATGCTTTAGGGCACAAGCCTTGACTCTAGTATGATTAATATGATCTGCTATTGCCTTTCTGAAACAAATGTCCAGGCCAAACTTGAGCTCCACATTCTCTTCATAGGAATTTATGTGACGTTTCAACCTCTTCAAGTCTCAAGCTTCTACAGTCTTTTCTCTTCTGATTTATTCCTCTTTCTTTGGCTTATTGGTCATATGAATTACATGATAAGGCAGATTTGTGCTTTAGGATTCAGACTTCCCCTAGAGAATGAGCTTGGATGGATTTAAACTTCCAAAGAAGTTTCCAGACCAAGCAAATCCCCTATCCCTTCCACCAGGAGTTTGCATGCGCCAAGACAGAGGAGACATTAATGGAATCAACAACAACTACAGACAATACACTGGTATGGTTGGAGTCACACAAATGATTTCTTAGACCTGGTATCCACAAAAAGAACTCTGAAGACTCAAAAGTTTGAGGGAAGCAAACTATAACTGCGTCTGGGAAGCAGAAGAGAAAACTGGGCAATGGAACTCAAGTGGGTCAGGGCAGGGATTCATTCAGATGGTGGCAGTAAGTAGTGACATTGGACACAATGTGTATACCCGTATGTTCAGGATTTGAATAGTCTTTAATGCCTTCAAAAACGTCTTATATAGAAAGTAGTAGCATTCTAATCTTAGAAACAAAGAACTAAGAGTCAAAGGGCTTAAATAACCCAAGGCTTCATTAAATTATCAAGTAGCAGAATAAAGAATGAATCTTCATTTTATTGGTGGCATAGATTATGACTTTTCCTATACTCTATGCTCAGAGAAAGAAACAAACAAACAAACAAACAAACAAACAAACAAACAAACAAACAAACCAAACTACATAAGCACTGCCCAAACAATAGAAGCGATAATGTGATAAAGCAGGAGTGCAAAAATTATTTGTGTTGCCCATGGGCAAGATGGAGGTGGAGCCAGGAGCAGCTGTGACTGTGATGGTGATGCTTCACCAGAAAGAGCAGAAACAGCTACAAAAACAAGATCAAAGAAAGAGGGGGGAACATCTAGAATCAAACATGAAAACCCAACAACAATGATGATACTCATTAAAGCCACAATGTGGGCAGCAGGTAGACAGTACCATGTGGAGTCAGGGTGAGTTCAAGGCCAAAAGGAGATAAGAATGTGTCCTTAAAACCACCCCCTAGCTTCCCAGAAGCTGACAGCCTGAAGACCGTTGCTGACTAATGAAGGTTTGTTAATGGTTAGAACCTCCTGCCCACTCATTCCTCTTCACTCCCCTCTTTCTCCTGGCTACTTCTGGCCACAGTGTGTGTCACAAGGCACATATGTCACAATAGTCCCCAAACATCTTACCATCTCTAATCCATGCAATATCTTATTTGCTGAGGCTGGTCCTGACTTTATTCTCTCCCTGCTAGAAACATGAAGTTCATCACGGTAATATCCAAATGCTCAGTGAGTCTCCTAAATAACTGTCACTGAATACCATGGTGATGTTGCACTCCTCCATTCTTTTTGGAATTCTATACTTTCTACCTTTTTTGTTCTTTCCTGGTTTAACCCTACTTTGCCCATCAACCTATAGAACATCATACAGACTTGGTTTAAACACTTCTCTTTTGTGGTTTTTCAGTGACTTAATTAGAATTAGGCATACTCTTTTCATGGTTTAAAATGCATACTAATGGGGCTGGAGAGATGGCTCAGAGGTTGAGAGCACCGGCTGCTCTTCCAGAGGTCCTGACTTTGATTCCCAGCAACCACATGGTGGCTCACAGCCATCTATAATGAGATCTGGTGTCTTCTTGTGACATGTAGGCATACTTGCAAACAGAACACCATATGCACAATAAATAAACAAATGAATAAATGAAAAAGTAGATAAATAAATAAAATGCATACTAATAAGGTCTGAATTAAGAGTCAGTACCTCTAAGAGTCCTATGTTGAAGCCATAACTCCCAATGTACTGGGAAGGGTGGGCCTTTGAGAGGTACTTAGGTTATTAAGGTCATTAGGGTCATTAATCCCCATAATGGGATTAATCATCTTATAAGAAGAGACCACAGAACATTCTTTCTTGACCATGTGAGGCTATGGCACAAGAAGCCAGCCATCTGCAAGCCAGGGGAGTAGCCTTGACCAAGAACCTGACTCTGCTAGAAAAAATGGAGAGGTATATATCTGTAGGGGTTTTTTTTGTATATTCTTCTTTTAGTGTATTTATTTATTTATTTATTTATTTATTTAACTATATTTTATGTGCATTGGCATCAGAGCCCCTGGAACTGAAGCTACAGACAGTTGTGAGCTGCCATGTGGGTCCTGAGAATTGAACCCAGGTCTTCTGGAAGAGCAGCCAGTGTTCTTAACCACTGAGCCATCTCTCCAGTCCCATATTTCTGTAGTTCAAGCTATTCCTTTTACATCATTGTGTTATAGAAGCCTGGCCTACCAAGGTAGATAGACAGACAAATAGCCGATACATACATAAACACAAGTATAGCATTCCCAGTGCCTGAAATAGTCTGGAGCATAGTTACTATGTGTCGAAGGTCAGTTGTAAGGAGGGGAGAAAAGAATAAGGATGATGTAGAGAAGGAAGATGGAAGGAGAGAAATATTTCAGCCAGTTTGATAATTTTGTGATCTGAGAAACTCCACTCAAAGATAAATTCATCAGATAACATCCTATGCATGGATGTGTTCAGTGACCTGTCTGAGATGTGAATTTACCAGGAAAACTCCACAAACCCAGGAGTCTTCTGATATATAGTTCCTGTGGGAGAAAAGATGCATGTGCCAGGTGCTATATTATGTACTTTATAACAATCCTCTTTAATCTTCACAAATACATGAGAGTACATATTGTTGGTTCCTCCGTATTGATTAAGAAATTAAAACAAAAGTTTGCACATTGTCAGTTCATTGCCAAGTAATGATAAAGTAGAGATTCAGACATTTTGTCCGAAAGTGCTGTAAATTATACTCTATCCCACGTCCTTAATCACTTAAATTTCCACCTTCACTGGATTTCTCTGTTGAAATAATCTCTTTCACTTCTATTTTGTCTCAAAATGCCAGATGTTAATTTCTTGCACCTTCCTCTGCCATTAAGACATAAACAATGGCAGTCCTTCAAGTTGTGCTTTGGAGAATCAAATCATTTATTCACTTTGAATATATTCTTCTACTCAAAATATGCTAGACTTGGAGTATACTGCTAATAGGCATTTTACACAAAAGCCTACTCCAAAAAGGCCACTCCTTCTTAAGCACCTCAAAAGATTAAAAAATCAGTTCATGTGTTAATTAACCGAACAATACAGAGACTCTACACAGGAGTAATATGCATAAATATCCTTTATATGTATGATAGGAATAGAGTTGAGTTCATAGTAAAACTTGTGAGAATACCATATATTCTTCACTGTATCATTATTCAACAAATGTTCATTGGTTGAGAATCTCTGAGAGTGAGGCATAGATGGTAAAGATTTTTAAGGGGAGGAGCATAAAAAGGAAATCTGAGAAACTCATCAGGAAGGAAGGGATGGAGAAATAAAACCTATAATGCCTGTCTTCAAGGCCCTGGTGTTTTATAGGGAAGCACATGCCTGAGGCTGCTGATGAATTGCTTGCCTCACAATATTTATGTAGCCATAAAGCTGCTTTTGAACTAAGTGGAACTTTATTCCGAATGACCTTGTATGTTTCACTGCTCAGCTCTGAGTCTAGCTTTCTGAAAATTCTGATATATTTGGCTGGAAGCATCTTTAGTACTTAGAGTATGAAGAAAGGTTCATGTCTTCTATGTTACTTTAACATTTTTAGGTGGGAATACAGACTAATGGTTACTTAGTATCTCTCCTGAAAGATGATATAATTCAGCCACTAAAAAGTCCTAATTCACATGAAAATTACAAATCAAAACTCAGACTGAGATATAATTAAAGTAATCATTATAAATGGTGAATTAGAACATAGTGCAATAATTCTGAATTGTATTTAAATATGATCTGGTTCACACTAAAGAATAAGAAATTATAACCTTGAACCTAAAAGACCCAAAAATGTCAAAACAAAAATTATAGGAAATCTCTATAAATAATTACAGACTTAGAAATGATATGTTTTGAGAAAAATTATGTAAAGCGAAAGTTTCCCTCTTAAAGAGCCAGAGATTGGAAAACAGTCTGTAAAACTGGGAACCATTATAATTCCCTGAATGAGAGAGTCAACAGATGCAAACACACCAGTAGCATTGGTCTCATTTACTGTTTGATCAACATCCTAGAACTCACTGGGGACCCAGCATTTTCACTCCAGCAAATTCGTTACATGCCATACCTCCATTATTCTAAAGCAATCTGAAGTTATAGTAACTCTCTTTGAGAGATACTAAGAAACTGACATTATAGATGTTGCAAATCATGCCCATGATCACACAGCTCATAAGGGGAGTGGCTAAGACACAAAGGCTCAGTGGTACAAACCTGCAAGATTATCTTAAAAGGAGCCAAATTTAAACATCTTAATGTATGTCACCAGTTCTGCTGTGACTATCCATGTGGCCTTGAAAAGTCACTGCAATGAGAATTTAATTTCCTTGTCTATAAAGTGATCAGCTAATTGCTAAGTTTTTTTCCACCCTTCAGTTCAGTGACTCTGTATTAAAGAAATGAATGGGCATGTTTCCAGACACTGAAAATGAACCAAAGGTTGTCTTTTAGAAATTTATATTATGATTAATGACAAGGATCTGAAAAATTGGCACAGATGCTGGAAAACTGCTCAAGAAAGCAATTATCTGTGAGCAAACTCCTTTCTTACAGCAGCTCCAGGGAGAGAAGAGGAGTGTCAGAGAAGACCGTGGGAGGTGAGCAGATGGCTGTTCGGGTTTAGGAGTGGAGAGATGTTATCTTATCACCTAAAAGTGATGCAAACAGGCTCTTGAATATTTCACTTCAATATTTTGCTGAGAGTTCAAAACGCCAAACCTCTTTCACGGATCAGGATTCCAAGATCCAAGGAGTCAAGCAGCAGCACAAAGTCAAACTAGTGTTTTCTGAGCTAGATGAGAAGACAGAATTCTCCGAACACCAACCTGGTCTCTCTGCATTATATAACACAACCTAATGCGAAGCAACAGTGAGCAAAACAATGTCAGAGCCATTTGGTAGAGTAAACATGCCACTGTGTCAGAAGCAGCAGTGTTGGCAAAACAATGGCAGAGTGGTGCCAGGTCACACAGGTTCCGGCAGCCCAGACTTGAGCAACAAATGAGGCTGAATAAAATGAACCCAGAGGCTCTAAGTAAAGCCTGTCCTTTTTCCTTTCTTGACCTCCCATTGTGAACCAGTGTTGTGTAGTCGGTGTAAAATGGAGAGAGAGAAGAGAGAGGGCAGTGAGGAGAGCTTCATTTCACTCACCTGGTAACATTTATAAAACTAGTTGACTGATATGTTTCACATATCATTTCATCATTCACAAAGTCATGATTATATCTGCTTTAAAAGAAAGGAAACTGGGGCCCAGAGTTTGCTTCACCTAGTATACCCATAGGAGTATATAAGAGAGGAAGAAAAAGCTGTCATAATTACAACTATCTATGAAATTGACTGTGACAAAGGTCTGTCAGTCAAAAGGGGGTTTCATGGGATAGCAGTTATAAAATTGGCTATGGGATTCTACTCTCCTTAATACTCTGGTTTCTCCTCAGCTCACATAAATATTTTACTTTTTACCTCAAAAATCATTTCTGGGGCTCAAGAGATGGCTCCCTAGTTAAGAGCACATACCTTCTTCCTGTAGAAGACCTGAGTTCAGTACCCAGCATGTGAGCATAGGTAGTTGTCAGCCACAGGGCACGGGTGCTGGGAACTGAACGTCTCCCACCACTAGTGACATTCTTCCTTTGTGGTCCACATGCCAAACTCTGAAACACTGTTGGCCAGTTTCCTGGACTGCTGTATCAGTCACTTTTCTACTGTTTTAAAGATAAGCCTTGCTGTAGGCCCTCTTCTCTTCTCTCCTTACTTCCTGTCAGCCATGACGTGAACTTCTTTGCTCTACCACACTCTTGCCACCATAATATTGTACCTCACTACAAGCCATTCTTTCAACCAGAATTAGAATCCTATAGTTTTAATTCCTGATTTTATAGACTGCTAGCTATGAAGTAGAAATTTTTCCTCAGTAGCCTGCTAATATCTCACTAGCGACCTGACAATAACAATAAGGATCAGCTGTTTCTATGTATGTCATATAGAGAAACCTTGAAAGTTTCCCTACTGTAATTGCTTTCTGTGACACTACAAGTCTCTCGTTAAAGGAGCCCTGTCTATCTAACCCTCAATTCTCTTTGGCTACTTCATTTTTATAGTCTCATTTATCTTGCTGACACTTTGATTCGCATAGATATTGCTTATATTCCACTAAACACTTTGGGGGAGGGACATCCGGAACTTTCTAAGACAAGAATACGTGGCCTTGGGCTCCATGGGTTCTCATTTCATGTAGGTTTAAAAGCCCAGCTGTTCTGTGTAGCTATTGTTGTTATTAAGAAAACACTCGTAAAGAAACACAATATAATTTGCCTACTCAGAGAGCCTGTCTGAGACTCCTTGAGACAACATAGAACAGAACTAATGCAGATAGCCCAGGAAGGGCTTTGAGTATTCTGGTTTTATTTTTTCCTTCTTTCTTCCCATTGTCCTTTAGATACAGAAGTGAATACATCAAACACAGTTTAGCCTCATTAAAAGAAAGGAGAAAATATTTGCCCTAAAAATGACACTGCAAGAGTAATTTCCATTTTCAAGGACATCTTTCTCGACTGATTAATTATTAAAATAAGGAAATATTATCTTAATTCTGTCCTACAAGCCTCACTATTGACCTTTATTTCATGTGCACATTTAGAAGTGTGCATTTAGGATTAAAGATTGCTCAGAGGATGTAATCAGATAGTCAAAACCTGGCAAGTAGGATTAGAGGGATGATGCAGCAACTAAGAGCATGCACTGCTCTTGCCGATACCTGAGCTCAGTTCTTAGCACCCTTATTAGGCAGCTCATGACTGCCTGCTTCTTCTCCAGGGGACCTATCGCCCTCTTCCAGACTCTGAAGGCACATTCACTCACATGTGCACATACCCATACATACGTACATGTTTAAAAATAAAATAGACCTTTAAAAAAGTCTGGCAAATGATAACTATAAATGAAAGCTACAAAATTGTTGGGGATTTTGTTTGTTTGTCTGGCAAATGGACGTATGTGTGTGCTCATGAGTGTGCATATGGTCATCGTCTACTTGTGTGGTACTCTTGGGGTGCCTAGTTTCAACAGTTAGATAGCCAGAGTGGGGGACACAAGTTTCTCTTTAGAATGCCCTCATTCCTTCCCAGGCAGAAGAGTACAGTGCCAAACTTGCTTACAAATGAACACTCAAATAAAATTAGCTATAGTTCTTGGCAGTTTAAGGAGATTGAGTAAATAATTTAATTTAAATTTATTGATGGAAGAAAGAAATGTCTTCAGGGCTGCTAACATGCTTACCTGTGGCTTTCTAACTATTAGATACCTAAGACATAATCTCCATGTTTTCTGTTTCAAATAACCTCCCTGAGTTTTTGTTAAAAATAGAGCTATTACGTTTTCTTAAGAAACTAGTTTTTCTAAATTTAGAAATTTTGGAATGATAAGACAGAAAGGAAACATTGAGTATGAAAAAGAGATAGAAAAAGTTATAGATATGGGAAGATATTTTGTCAACAAAGGTTAAAGAAAAAATGAAATGCTTCTATATAAAAAAAAATTTCTTTGTTAACCATATCACCCCAACTTGTAAAGCTCCTCTATTTTCATGAAATGATGACCATTCCTGGCTTTAAAATAACTTGGGTCATCTTGTATTTTTTAGATTTTTTGCGTCCTCAAATTCCTGACCCCAGTAACAGCTGACTATAAGAGGTATTTCCTAGCCACCTTTTAACCCACCACACATGCTACCTCCCTAGCTATCCCTAGCAATGGCTGACTTCAGGTCAAAAAAGGAAAATTTTCAGTACCCTCCCCTTCCCTTTTAATGCCCTGTAACTACCCTAGCCTAAAGCAAACCATAAATCCAGATCTTACACTGGAGGCCTCTCCCCAAGTTTTCTCTAAATAATGCCTGTGATGTCGATGAATCACTCAACCTTTTATCTGTGTTTTCTCTTTGCCAATATTAGATTTCACACACTAAGAGTTTTGTTGTAAAATTAAATAGTTCCAAATTGGGAATAGATAAGGACAAGCCCAGGAGATTTAATTTAGGAAGGACAGAAAGATGGGAGAAACAATTAAGGTGTACCATGAGAAGAAAAAGCACTCTATGGTGCTTAGATAAAGCTTCTTGTCAACTGAGTAGTGATAGTTCCAGCACAATTAACAAACAACATTTGCTATGAAAATTCCTTCTATTAAAGGATTCTTTAATTATTTAATTTTTTAATTTAATCCTGACCATTTCATAAATGTGCACAATGTATCACGATCCGACCTACCCCCAATCCCCCTCTTCCTCCCCCTAAGCCTTTAACACGTCCCCTACCCACCTTCAGGTCCTCTCCTTTTGTTATTGTGGGTTTTGTTGTTGTTGTTCTTGTTGTTTGTTTTGTTTCATTTGTTTTGTTTTATAACCCACTGAGTTCAATTCATACAGTGTACTGTAATGCTGAATGAGCCTGTTGGCTTGATCTTATGTAGCTCTTGTGCAGGCAACCATGGCTGATGTGAAGATCACAAGCGTAACAGAAATGTCATGTCTAGAAGCCAGCAGTTCACAGCACTCATCCATCCTCTGGCTCCTACATTCTTTCTGATCCCTCTTTCACAACTTTCCATGAGTCTTGGTGAGGGGACAGAGATGTCTCACTTGGGACTAAGTAATAAACAGTCGCTTATTCTTAGCACTTTAACAAATTACAAATTGCTTCATTAACTGCAACCAGGGCAAACAGAAGCTTCTCTGGTCAGAGATGGGAACAGCACTAATCCATGAGTATAACCATAATATTTAGAACATAGTTTGACACCATGTCCATTTAGTAAAACATCAGTAGTAGAAACCTATGACTTCTCCACCCATATGCTTTTAACCAGGTTTACAGTACCAGGCATGAATTACTTTCCGTGGATCAGGTCCCTAATTCAATCAGAAATCAATTGGTTACCCCATAACAGTCATGCCAATATTGCACCAATGAGCATGTATATCTTGCCTGGCAGGTTGACACTGTAGCATTCAGAATTCATTAACAAGCAATACCATTGAAAACTTTTCTCTCCCAGTGGCATTCACAGTAGCACTTTTAGACAGTATGAAAGCTAGTCAACAGGCAAGACAATTTCAGGTCAATTCCAGCTGGATTTCTCTATTTCTTTCCATCAAAGTGTGCTGTGTCTTCAACAACTGGGTCTTGTCATCTACTGCAGGCAACCAAGAGCAATGGCAGCCAGTGTTATCTTCTAACTAGTAACTCACAGGGAGGCCTCCCACACCCATCACTAAATGATTTTATTTAATAATTCACATCTTTTTAAAAAAACATTGCCTATCATGCAGAGTCCTATGTTCAAACTCCTTTTCTTTTGTGATTATTTATTTTAATTAGCTTACAAAGTGCTACAGTTCTACAAAGTAGATTAGATAGATGATAGATGATAGATAGATGATAGATAGATAGATGATAGATAGATAGATAGATAGATAGTTAGATAGATAGATAGATAGATAGATAGATAGATAGATAGATAGATAG